>CAUYRH010136484.1:0-12556 GCA_963574655.1 Perodicticus potto | reverse complement strand
AGGAGCTTTGGTGTTTTCTGTATTCTTTTCTGTAAATCAATTCTGTCTTATCATGGACGGGTGGGGGGGGGAAATAATGTAATGAAGAATAATAAAATACATGTATTTAAAAAAAATAAAAAAATAAACAAAAAAAAAATATGCCTTCTCACTATTCATAGCAACAACATCACAGAGAAAGCATATAATCATATACTTGTAATTTTTAAGTTGAAATGAGTTCACTTTGGAAGGGAGAAATAACTGCCTTAAATTTGGGGAGAAAGAAGGAAGTATGTAGTATGCTAGAACCTCAATTTTGCAACATGGGCCTAAGCCTGGGAGGTAGGGTCATGGGAGGGGAAGAGTTACTAGTGAAAAGGGGATTCAGGAATGATGGGAGAGCAGAGAGAAATTCATCCCAACAGAGAGGGCCTGGGAATAAGAAACTTCCCTTAGCCCCATTCCCACTTTGGTAGGTGTCCTAATGCCATGGCACCTGGCAGCCAGCCATGGCCCTCCTACCTGGTTGCCGTGGCATTAGGACACCTACCAAACTGGGCAAACCTGTGCTGCTCCTCTCTCCTGGCTGAACCTGAGAGTCCTAGGCAGAGACTTCTCAGAGGATTGCAGTTTAAGGCCAGATACCAGGCTCAACCCAAGGCTGAAAAGATGACAACTGACCCACTAGGTGGCAGCAAAGTCCAGCAAGAAGACCCAGAGCCACCGGGATAACAGATTCCATTCTCCTTTCTCACAGAAAGGTCCCCACGGTCCCCTAGCTGGGTGAAAACGGACCTCTTCTAAGTCCTGTGCACCCACCTGTCCAACGGGGATCTCCGTCCAGGCTTGTGTGGCTACTTCCCCACCAAGAACGACTCTACTCTCGTCCCCTTTGGCCCTCTCCTCCCTTCTCTCATCACCTCGGAAAGGCCTGCGTTGATTCTGGAAGTAAAGCAGGTCCTGGGCTCTCCAGAATTTCTCCAGGTCTGGCAGTAGGAGGGCGGAACCGGCAGGTATGAAGAACGAGCGTGTGTGTCTGTGTGTGTCCTGGCCGCGCGGGTGGCGGCTCAAGGGTGGAGGGCGCAGCGTCAGGGGCGTAGAAATCCCAGCTCTTCCCCTGACCTGCCCTCGTTACCAGTGGCCCAGAATTACAGAAACCTGGCTCCCGTGAAGTGTGATTTACGATGGCAACAATATTTCCCCCCTCTTAACCTTTATTTAGAGAGCATGAGCTGCACTCCAGAGTCGAGAGGTTTAAATTGTTACCGTTACGTAGGCTCTGTCCCCTGAAAGCGAGAGGGAGGGAGGCGTTTAAGCCTTTGAGATGATAATCCGGAGAAACCTGAGTTCATCCCTCTGCGAGCCTGACCTCCAGAGGGCCGAGGAGCACCTGGCGCGCAGCGGCGTCCGCTCCGTCCTGCCCGCTGGGCCGCCTCTGTGCTGGCAGGGCTCCTTGCCTTCCCGGAATGTGTTTCTTCTTGTTTGCCACTCAGTGCCTGGCCCAGAGCCAAACCGGGGCTGCTCAGAATGCCATGCCCCCACTCACTTCTCTCACAGGATCTGAGACCAGGCTGTCTTCCACTTGGAGAACGGCCAGGCTCTTGCTGCAGCCTCATCCCACTGTGTGACTTCTTTAGGGACATCAGACCCTCCAGTGGCTGAAAGCAGAAGCACTTACGGAGACATAGCTGGGTCCCCAGCAGAGAAACTGTGGCGTATTGATATCTTATTCTATTAGCAGCCTTCTAAACTGGGCCAGAGTGGGCAAAGAGTTATTCACAAGCTGTTCATTAACTTGCTAAATGCACAAAGGTTGGCTTAGGCGCCACTTGGGGAAAACGTGACACCCCTTGCTCCTGGATTCAGTCTAGCATGAAGGCCTGTTACTTGGTGTAGGATTTCTGATGGAAGTTTTTCTTTGCTGTTGATTCCAAATACCAGGCTAGTCTGAGTGGCATGTTCTCTCCAATATGTAACTGCATTTAAACAAGTAAAATGACATATTAAGCACCTTCCAAGGGCTCCTGAGCATACGCTTCTGTAGATACTATGACACTAAAATTTTCTAAGCACTTAACTGGGTACCAGGCCCTATACAGGTTGCTTTTTTATTTTATTAATTTTAGAGACAGAGTCTCACTTTTGTCACTTTTGTGGTGTCACAGCTCACAGCAGCCTACAGTTTCTGGGCCTAGGCGATTCTCCTGCTTCAGCCTCTGGAGTAGCTGGGACTACAGGTGCCCTCTGCAATGCCCTGCTATTTTTTTGTTGCAGTTGGGCCGGGGCCAGGCTTGAACCTTCCACCCTCGGTGTATGTAGCTGGGGCGCTACTCACTGAGCCACAGGCGCTGCCCAAGCTGCTTTTTTTATTCTCATTATCCCATTTGAGTTTCAATACAACAATACACTTTCTCCTGTGGCAACTGAGATCAATAGGCTAGAAATACAATATAGACTCCTGCAGGGAATTTATTGACCAGGCAAGTCAGAAAGAATAGTTGCATAACAGTGTCAGACTGGTGAGCCCCTGATGAGAGTAAGGGGGAATGGTATGTCTGTGTATGGTGGCTCACACCTGTAATCGTCGCACTCTGAGAGGTCAAGGCAGGAGGATCCCTTGAGGTCAGGAGTTTAAGACCAGCCTGAGTAAAAGACTAAGACCCCATCTCAACTAAAAATAGAAAAATTGTGGGCAGTGCCTGTGGCTCAAGGAGTAGGGCACTGGCCCCATACACTGGAGGTGGCAGGTTCAAACCTGGCCCTGGCCAAAAACTGCAAAAAATAAAAATAAAAATAAAAAAATAAATAAAAATAGAAAAATTAGCCAGTCATTGTAGTGAGTGCTTGTATTCCCAGGTACTTGGGAGGCTGAGGCAGGAGGATCACTTGAACTCAGGAGTTTGAGGTTGCTGTGAGCTAGGCTGACACCATGGCACTCTGGCCAATGTGACAGAGTGGGACTCTGTCTTAAAAAAAAAAAAAAAGGAATGGTACAGACTGACTCAGGGACACAGGGGCATGCAGTATGTGTGGGTTTCAAAGAATGAATTGAATCCAAGGAGAGATGTGGGGTGGATCTTCCCAAAATGTGTTTGAGGGTTAATCAGTAAAAAGAATGGTGGTGAGGATGGCGGTGCAGATGAAAACTTAGGAAAGGCAAAGTTTCTCCTGCAGAGTAGATATAGATCTAAACTAGAATAAGAAGGAAAGACTTGGTCGTCTGGGCAGTTGGGAATGACTGGAGCTATGGGAGCATGGGACTCATGGGCAATTTGATGATTTAGGAATATTGGTTTGGCAGTGGATTTTATTGTGGAATGACAGTCCAGTAGAATAGTCTAGATAATGGTTTCTCAATCTCAGCACTATTTTTTTTTTTTGGTAGAGACAGAGTTTCACTTTATTGCCCTTGGTAGAGTGCCGTGGCGTCACACAGCTCACAGCAATCTCCAACTCCTGGGCTTAGGAGTTCTTAGGTTGATTCTCTTGCCTCAGCCTCCCAAGTACCTGGGACTACAGGCGCCCG
Source organism: Perodicticus potto (assembly GCA_963574655.1). Lineage (NCBI taxonomy): Eukaryota > Metazoa > Chordata > Mammalia > Primates > Lorisidae > Perodicticus > Perodicticus potto. Next base: position 9,048 of record CAUYRH010136484.1, on the reverse strand, counting down.
CCACAACACCCAGCTATTTTTTCTGTTCTGCAGTTTGCCAAGGCTGGGTTTGAACCCACCACCTTCTGTATATGGGGCTGGCGCCCTACTCGATGAGCCACAGATGCCGCCCAATCTCAGCACTATTGACATTTTGGCTGATAATTCTTATAGGGGTCATCTTGTGTATTGTTAAGATGCTTGGCCACATCCTCAGCCTTTGCTCACCTGGTAGCAGCAGCACAGTCCCCCAACCCAAACTGGTTGTGACAATCAAAACTGTCTCCAGACATTGCCAAATGTCTCCTGGGGGGTAAACTGCCCCTAATTGAGAATCATTGGTTTAGATGGCAGGAAATGGGAGCCTGGACCCAGAATACTGGCACATATTTGCAAAACCAACTGGCTAGTCTGTTGACTTTTAGAATAGTTGATAAAAGTAAAAATGGTTTCCTTATCACAGGAAATTCATTATCAATGCCAAAGAACTTAATAGCATAGAGAAAAGATGCCTCAGAAGTAGATCATTCTGCATATTAGAAACCTCTAGAGGATACTCCAAAGCCACAAATAATGTGCTCAGGACTCATTAGCAAGAAAATGGCTGATATCAGGATTTCTCTCTCGCACCCTACCAAGTCTCAACTTACTCAGGAGCCATATGGAGTAAGGAATGTCCCTGGTTTGCTGATCTGTAATTTTGCTAGGTTTGCATTCAAACTTCTAGTTTTGTTTTGCAACTGGGAGAGTGGATGAATAGAGCCTGGCCTGAAAATGAAGAGAGCTGATTTACCAAGATGTCTCTTTGTGTAAAGCAAGAATCAGTGAGAAAGTGGAGCTTACTGGCCAGCTTTTTGTAAACACACAGTTTTGTTGGAACCCAGCCACACCTATTTATTTATGCATTGTCTCTGGTTGTTCTGGAGCTCCAAGGGCAGAGGTGAGTAGTTACCAGAACCCATATAACCTGTCAGACTAAAATATTCACTATGTGGCCCTTTAAGAAAAAGTATGCCTGCACAAAATTGTGGACTCCTATTCTCATTCTATTGATAGGGTTGACAGATTGTCATTTATTTTTTTCATCCAACTAATTATCACTGAGTGCCCACTACAGGCTAGGAACTATGTGAAGTGCTTGGAATGTATTATTGAATAAAGCAAATAAAGACCTTTGCCTTCATGGAGCTTAATATATTTTAGTGGTGAGCAGAGGGAGATAGACACAAGTAATAAAGATAATAAATCATATAGTATGTTAGAATGTGATGAGTGCTAAGGGAAAAAGAAAAAAATGTATAGAACAAGATTCCAATTAAAAGAAGAAATTAGGGAAGTTCAGATTGAGAAATTTATATTTAAGCAAAGATGTGGAAGAAGTGAGAGAACGAGCTTTGGGGAACATTCCAGGTAGAGTGATTAGCCAATGCAAAAATTCTCAGGTGGGAGGGTGCCTGGTTTGTTTGGGAGCAGCAAGGATGTAGGTGTAGCTGGAACAGAGAGAGCAAGAGGGGAAGGACAGGCTGATCAGCTCAAAGCAGGGAATGGGGACAGGGAGATCATATCACTACAAGAACTCCTTAATAAAATGGGGGAGCAGATGAGTGAATAATATGCTTTTGTTTTATTTTATTATTTATTATTTTTTGAGATAGAGTCTCACTATGGCACCCTCCATAGAGTGCTATGGCGTCACAGCTCACAGCAACCTCAAACTCTTGGGCTTAAGTGATTCTCTTGCTTCAGCCTCCTGAGTAGCTAGTACTATAGGCACCTGCCACAACACCCGGCTATTTTTTGTTTGCAGTTGTCATTGTTCAGCAGACCTGGACTGGGTTTGACCCCGACAGCCTCTATGTATGTGGCCAGTGCTCTACTCACTGAGCTGTGGGCACTGAGCCATAATATGCTTTTATTAAACTGGTTTTAAAAGGATCATCATTGGCTGCTACAGAGGGAAAGGTAGAAGCAGTGGAGACTTGTAGTAATCCAAGTAAGAAAGGATGGTGATTAGTCATAAAGTGGTAGATGTAGAGATGGTAGAAATGGGAAAGTTCTGAATATATTCTGAAGGTAAAAACAACAGAATTTCCTGTCAAATTGGAGTTGGGGTATAAGAGAAAAAGCCAGGAGTGATACAGCTTTAGGGAAGGAGTTCAGAAATTAGTATTGGACATGTTAAGTTTGTGATGAGTTTTAGAATCCACGTGCAGATGTTAAGTGGGCAATAGACTATATGAGTCTGGAGTTCAGGGGAGAAGTCTGGAGGATAAAAATTTGGGAGGTGTCAATGTGTGGATGGCATTTAAAAGCTTGAGACTGGATGAGCCCACTGAGGGACTGAGTATCTGTTGAAAGAGGAGAGGATGGAGGACTGAGGCCTGTTGCACACTCTTAATAAGAGATTGGGAAGGAAAAGAGGAACTGGCAAAGGAAACTGAGGATGCCTGATGAGGAAGGAAGAAAACATATTATCATACAGCAAGGCAGGGGCTGTCACAAATACTGCCAGTGAGCCAAGTTTTTTTATTTTACTGTGGTTCTTTCTCATTTGAGTACAACCCAGAAATGTCCATCTTGGACAGCTCTCCAAAATTTAATATTTTGGGGTCATTCCTTCAATACAAAGTAGCCTAAGACCTACTTCCAGCCATAGTGAGAAGTCCTGAGAGCTCAGTTTCTCTAAGGGTTTCCAAGATTGCTTCTGTATCTCCTGGGTCAGGCCAGGCTGCTGTCTGTCCACTGCTTCACATTACTTTGGCCATTACCTACCTTCTTGCTTCCTGATGTGCCATTTCCTCACCCTTTATTCCTCCAAATGACCCACACCAAGGCTGGGTTTATCCAAATTGCATGAAATGTTTAATGGAAGGCCGCACTACAAAACAGAAACTTCAAATTTAATGCACACATCATTGTTTATAGAAATTTAACAGCCATTCTCTACTACAGTAGGGAACTTATCAGTGGTCATGTCCTCCAGTCGGACCTGTCTCCTGCCATGTTTTGGGGATGTTTCTCATCTCAGTTTTATTTACAAACCTTCCCTACTTCTTTCTTTCCTTAGGCCTCATTCTCTTTCTCTAGAGCATCCAATGAAAATTCAAATTTATTTCACTTTATTATGTGGATCTTTCTATTCTCTTCCTGGCCATCATAAGCTAAACACCAGCAGCTGACCTTTCCTAACTAAAAAAGGTCCATTTAGATTTTCATGTCAATAAAACAAGCTCTCTAGCAATAAATTATACCACAGTCCTAGAATCAGAAAGGCTATAGTTTTTATTTTATTAAGGATAGCAATTTTTCCTATCTTAATAGATAAAACAAAAAAACCCACTACTACTAATAAACAGCCAGGATATAGTACAGCATAATTAAGAGCATTCTGGAATTGGCACATCTACATTTAAGCCTCTTTAATTTACTCAACTCAGACAACTATAAGCCTCAGTTTCCTCTTCTCTAAAATAGGAATAATAGTACTTAAAGCTTTATGGTGATTATTAAGGGGAATACTCATGTCAAATCCTTAGATACCTAGAAAGAACTCAATAAATATTGGTTATGTGTTAAACTTCAAGAAATAAATGTAAACAAATGTAAAAATGTTAGTAGGGCTATAGGGAACTAGGTACAGGTTTATATCATATAATTTTGATGGTACTGTATGTTGATACTTTTAAGATAATTCTCTGGCTATCTATGTAACAGCATATAAATTATTCATACGTTTTGATATCTTAATCCCATTTTTATCTTCCTCAACAAGCAAATTTGAAATAAATGTAGTTTCGAAGAACATTTGCCATACTGCTACTCATAACAGTATCAAATCAGAACTCACCACAAAGCACAACAGTGAGGAAGTAGCAACCTCATGTTACCTTTAAATATAACATGTAAACAATGATTAAGGGTGGAAATTTGAGAAAAGCAGAATTGAGATAGTGCTTACACATGGATTACAACTATGTAAAATGTGAAATCTCTAAAAATCAGCAAATAAATTGAGACAATATCTGTAGTTAGATTTACATGTTTAGTGAGTTCCTTATTTTCTGTGAGGTTGCTTAAGTTCATCAACCCCTATATCCTTCAACAGCTTGCTCTTACAAAAGCATGACAAGTTATACTGATGAATGTTGCATTTTGATTTCTGCTGCTATGCCATGGAAGGATGATGGGTTGCTTTTTGATAAACAGCTTCTATATTCTCATTTATCCATCCAACAAATAATTATGTCTCTGTGCCAGGCACTCCATTAAGCAGGAGCGACTCAATAGTGAACAAGTCAGACATGGTCCTTAGTCTCCATGGCTCTCCTAGTTTAGTGGGAAAGAGGAACACGACACTAAAAATTTTGTGTGATTTGGGTACGTTAGAAGGATTCATGATTCTAAGGAATTAACAAGGAAAGCAAACTAGTTGGGTGCATCAGGGATGACTTCCTTGAGGAAGAGATTACATGGAAGTTTCTCTGTTGAGGGGTATGGGAAAGTGTGAGAGAAAACAGCAAGTAGGAAGGTTTTAAGGGGACAAGAGAATGTGTGTTGGAGGAACTAAAAGGAGGTCTTGTAGGGCTGAAGCACTGAAAGCTAGGGCAAGAGTGATAAGGCTTGTAAAGAGGCAGAAGCAGGGAGGGACAAGATTATACAGACCTTTGTAAAGATATGAGCAGAACACAATATGGAGTGGGGGTGTGGAGTGTGAGTGAGCACTGGAAGACTCCTCCAGATGACAGTGACAGATAATGGTTGTTTGGACTACAGAGGTGTCAAGAGAGAGAAATACCTGGATTTTTGCCAGGAACCTCACTCCTGTAATCCTAGCACTCTTGGAGGCTGAGGTGAGTGGAATGCTTGAGCTTAGGAGTTGGAGATGAGCCTGAACAAGAGCGAGACCCCGTCTCTACTAAAAATAGAAAAACTGGCTCGGTGCCTGTAGTTCAGTGGTTAGGCACTGGCCAAATACACCGGGGCTGGTGGGTTCGAACCCGGCCTGGCCTGCTAAACAACGACAACTACAACAAAAAATAATAGCTGGACATTGTGGTGGGCACCTGTAGTCCTAGCTACGTGGGAGGCTGAGGCAAGAGAATCGCTTAAGCCCAAGAGTTTGAGGTTGCTGTGAGCTATGATGCTATGGCACTCTACCCAGGGCTATGGAGTCATATTCTGTCCCCCCAAAAAAAGAAAAGAAGAGAAAAGCTACCTGAGATGAAGATTCAATAGAAGTAGAAGGTTGAGAAATGTGAAGTTGTATGAGAGAGAAAGTCAAGGATGCTTTCTGGATTTCTGGTTAGAACTGAGTTGGTCAAGTCATGCCATTTCCTGAGGTAGGGAACACTGATACAGAAAGATGAGTTGCGTTTTGGTGTCCACTGGGTTTGATAAGCCCAGGTGAATATCCAGGTGAAGATGTACAGTGGGCAGGTAAATGAACATATAATTTAAAGTTTTGGAGAGTTCAGGGGACAAGTATAGGTCTGAAGTGACTAAATCTGTGGTTGGCCTTGGCAGTGAATGGGAGAGCCTAGAAGTGTATAGAGTAAGAAGAGGGCTTATGGGGCAAACCTCTGAGCAAGCAGAGAAGAAACTGGTGAATAAAAAAGAGTGACCAGCGAGGAGGAAAACTATGTGTTATATCAGTTGAAGGGAGACTGTTTTTTCTTTGTTGTTGTTGTTGAGACACAGTCACACCCCATGCCCCTGAGCAGAGTGCAGTGTGGCATGGTAGCTCACGGAAATCAGACTCGGGCTGTGGGCATCCTGCTGCCTCAGCCTCCAGAAGCCGCTGGGATTACAGGTGCTCAGAGTGGCGCCCGGCTGAGTTTTTCCATGTTTTTCATGAGTCAGGGTCTCACTCTCGCTCAGGCGAGTCTTGAACTCCTGAGCTCAAGCACTTCTCCCTCCTCAGCCTCCCACAGTGCTGGGATTATAGGCATGAGCCACCGCGTCCAATGGGAGATTGTTTTGAAAAGGAGGGTTTAATGTTGCTAAGAAGTCCAGTGAAATAAAAATCACCAGTATTTTTATTGAGAATTTTTTGTGGAGCACTGGGGGGTAGAATCCAGATAAAAGTGGGTTGAGAAGTGGGAAGGAAGTGAGGAATTGTGACACTGACTACAGATGCGTTAGGGCTGGCCATGAAGAGAAGCAGCGAAAGTTCGTTATTTAGAGGGAGCACAGCACCATGCTTCTGTTTATTTTTAAAGATGGGGGAGATTGCCGGGCGTGGTGGCTCATGCCTGTAATCCTAGCACTCTGGGAAGATGAGGTCAGTGGGTTGCTTGAGCTTCGGAGTTTAAGACCAGCCAGAGCAAAAGAAAGACCCGTCTCTAAAAATAGCCAGGCATTGTGGTGGGCGTCTATAATCCTAGCTACTTGAGAGGCTGGAGCCTAGAAATTTGAGGTTTCTGAGAGCTATGACATCATAGCACTCTACCCAGGGCAACAAAATGAAACTGTCTCAAAAGAAATAAAAAAAGATGGGGGAGGTTTTTTTTTTAAGAGACAGAGTTTCACTTTGTCCCCCTCAGTAGAGTGCCGTGACGTCACAGCTCACAGCAACCTCCAACTCTTTGGCTTAGGCGATTCTGTTGCCTCAGCCTTCTGAGTAGCTGGGACTATAAGTGCGCACCACCATATCCAGTAGTTGGTACTACAGGTATGTGCCATCCCTTCCAGCTAGTTTTTCTTATTTTTGGTAGAGACGGAGTTTCACTTAGCTCAGGTTGGTCTCTGAACTCCTGGACTCAAGTGATCCTCCAAGCTTGGCCTTCCAGAGTGCCAGGATTACAGGTGTGAACTACTGTGCCTAGCCGATTTTACCCATTTAAATGTTGATGGAAAAAAATCCAGTGGAAGAGAGGTTGGTGATGTGTGTGTGAAGAAATTGTTTGCACAGTATCCCTGTGCACAGATGGAGGGATTAGCTTAGCTCTGAGGATCACTGTAATAGAAGCAAAGGCTCTAAGATGGGGACTGAAAGGGGTAGGTTTGCAGATTTGGCATCAGAGAAGTTGAAGGAGTTCATGTCTGATGGTTTCTATTTTCTCTTTGAAGTAGGAGAGTGAGGGTGGAGGTGAGAGCTTTGCAGGCTTGAAGACTGAGGTAGCAGCTGTGGAGAGCTGGAGTGTGAGCTAGCTAGGGAAGCAAAGCCTAGTGTGGGAACCCTTGTCTGAGCCTGCATTACGGGGGAGGAGTTTTCTTCTAAAAACAGGTTGCCTGCTTTGGGTACACGGAGGAAAAAGATCCAGAAAGTAGCTCTTACCTTCTAATGCAAACTGCAGGATCTAAGGTGAATTTTTTCCAGAGCAGTAACTCTCCCGACTACTGACACTAAAGATGACTACCTCTTCCTTTGACACTCTGACATGTTAGTGTTTCTCTACATAAGACAATTTCATTTAAGTGCATGTAGCACTTGATTTTTCCACAGCAGAATTTCAGCTTCATTTTGGAACTTAATGACCAATTTTTCTACTTCTGTGCAGAGCATCTTTGTTTAGTCCCATTTACCTGATGCAGTTCCTTTAATCCCTCTATTTAAAATGAGATTCCCCAGGCTGCCATTCTTGTTCTACTTCTCAGCTTTCATATACATAGAATATGAAAGGTGATTAATCACAGGAAGTTACAATGTTGGGCTTTTAAAGTGCCTTACCTCAGAAGATCGATAAAAGGAGCTGATCCAAATATGATCTAATATATGAAACAAAGCCATTTATTGTGTCTGTCCTACTGACTAACAACAATTAATCGAGATGACAATTTCTCATCATTGGTTTCTGTAATATACCAGCTGAATGTATGAGGGTAGATTACATTTAAAATGTTCAAGCAAGGAGTTCTTGCTACCATTTTCTGGGAGAGGGAGAAAGGAATAGGTAGAAAAAAATGTGAGAAGAGATGGGGACTATGTGACTAAGCTTTTGAGTTTGTTTATCTATGCGATGGGAATAATGCCTGTTAAAACATGAGAGCATGAGCTTAAATGAGATTTTATATACACATATTTCCCTAGAGATTCAATAATGTACAAGGTACTTTATATACATAGTAATATAGTATGTGACTATATACTATATAACGTGCAAGGTACTTCCACGTATTGCGTGGGCATAAAGCACCCTGTGTAGTATAAAGATTGGTTATTGGTATCCTCCATCCTTGAATAAATTTCTCTTTTGTACCTAATGGCATTTATTGGCCATTTTTCACACAGCTGTGCATGCATGACAATACAAAACTAAGTTTTCAAACCTGCTGTTAGTTTTAAAATGGAACTGAGCAGTTGGACAGAAGGGAACTAAAGTTTTAGTGTCTACTGTGTACTTTACATATGATATTTAATCTTTATAGTACCTGCCTAAACCAACTACTATCTTCATTTTACAGTTGAGGCTACTCAATCTCAAATTAGACTAAGGGTTCAAGTTTATAACTGATAGACCTTGGATTTGATTAAAACATTTATGCTCTAATACCAAAGCATATGAATTTCTGCAAATGTTTTCTCTTTTACTATTTTAAGTGATGTAAGAAAAAACCCCATTCAGTATCAGTAAATAACCATGTGACTGAGAAATTCTACTTTGCCATTTCAAGGAAATGTCTATTATTATTTTAATAAAACATATAGACTATGGATAGAGTAAAAATTATAGAATAGTCAAAATAGTCTCGGCGCCTGTACCTCAAGCGGCTAAGGCGCCAGCCACGTATACCAGAGCTGGAGGGTTCAAATCCAGCCTGGGCCTGCCAAACAACAATGACAACTATAACCAAAAAATAGTCGGGCGTTGTGGTGGGCGCCTGTAGTCCCAGCTACTTGGGAGGCTGAGGCAAGAGAATCGCTTGAGCCCAAGAGTTGGAGGTTGCTGTGAGCTATGACGCTACCACACTCTACTCAGGGCAACAGCTTTGAGGCTCTGTCTCAAAAAAAAAAAAAAAAAAAAAAAAAAAAAAAAAATAGAATGAAAAAATAATAATGTAAATATCAGAAATATAAACCACTTGCCATTTTTAATTTATTATCATATTGTTTGGCCCAGTTTTTGTTAA
>CAUYRH010136483.1:0-20556 GCA_963574655.1 Perodicticus potto | reverse complement strand
GAGATGGATACTTTACCTCTTTTACATTTACATGGATGGAGCTGGAACATATCCTACTTAGTAAAGTATCTCAAGAATGGAAGAAAAATATCCAATGTACTCAGTACTATTATGAAACCAATTTACAATCACTCACACTTTTATAAGAAGAATAGATTACAACTATGGCCCAAGATGAAGGAGGGAGGAGGGGGGATGGGAGGGAAGGGCGGAGGTCAGATCGAGGGAGGGTGAATGGTGGGATCACACCTATGGTGCATAATGCAAGGGTACATGTCGGACCTATTAGTACAGAGTATAAATATCTTAACACAAAAGGGGAAGCGGGGGAGACCGAGTGGAGGGAGGGTAATTAGTGGGATCACATCTATGGTGCATCTTAGAAGGATACAGGTGAAACTGACTACATGTAGAATATAAATGTCTGAACACAATAACTAAGAAAATGCCATGAAGGCTATGTTAACCAGTTTGATGAAAATATTTCAAATTGTATATAAAACCAGCACTTTGTACCCCATGATTGCATTAATATACACAGCTATGATTTAATAAAGAAAAGAATGTCTTAACACAATAATTAAGTAAACGAGATGAGGTATATATTAACCAGTGTGATGTAAGCATTCCTAATTCTATATGAAATCAGCACATTGTACCCCATAAATGCATTAATGTATACATGATCTATGTGTTTATGATTTAATTAAACAAAAAAGAAGTATGGCCAGACAGCAGAGCCATACTCAGTGAATTCTGTCATATGGTTTATTTTAATTCCATCTGATCAGCATTGTGTGCTTGTAGCAATGGCAATCATTCTGTAATCTAGGGCTAGAGGTAGGTTTCAGGCTCCTCTTCCTTCAGTCACAGATCTACAACTCTTTTGCTCCTAGCTAGCTTCTCTTTAGAGGAAAGGCCAGGAAAAGGCAGTACAATTTGAAGGAGCTGGTCTTGCCTCCTGTGAGCAGCTCTTGGCTGAAAGTTTGGCAGGCTAATTTTAAGGTTTTTTTAAACTTAATTTTTATTAAATCGTAACTGTGTACATTTATGAAGTACAATGTGGACTGAAGAGGCACGTGGCCTACAAACACATGAAAAAATGCTCACCATCATCAATCATCAGAGAAATGCAAATCAAAACCACTTTGAGATAATTACCTAACTCCAGTAATTGTAAGTTTTTAAAGTAATTGTGAAGTTCAATTACCTGGGCTTTTCATTAGCAGGCCAGGCGGCAGCTGCTCCTTTATTTGTTTTAAACTTCATTATAGCCTTTTCTCAATCTAAAGAAAGAAAGAAAAATGTCACATTTTCACATCATTAGGAGTGTAACTTTTCCCCCAGCAAAACAGCCGATTGGCATGTCAGGAATGCAGATGTTTGTCTATATCTGTGAATTCCAGCCTTTCTCACACTTGCCTTGCTAATTGTTCTGCCAGGCAGCTTTTGACTTTTATAAACCAAACCTGACCTATATGTCACTGCCCTTTTGAACAAAATTCAATCTCAAGGAATAAAATAACTAAGGTCTTCTTAAAGAACACATGGAAGGAAAAAAGAAAAAGCCTAAGTCAATGAAAATTGAATAAGAGGTTGGAACCCAGGGGTAAAATTATGTGTAACTATTTGGAATTCTTTTCTTTTCATGAGATAACAGATTAGGCTCCTTAATAACTATTTGTTGGGACTAAATAAGTGGCCCTAGGATACTGAGGGGGGGATAAGGGGACTAGTCTGTGGTGATTAGTGGACCCAAGTCTGTCGCTACAGTTACAAGAAAATACTTGACTATATTTTCTGAATAAATAAATGTTATTGGTAGCTTCACAAACTTGATGGATTGATATTATTTGTAATGATGGAATGACTTGAATCTGTGTAGAAAGTCTACAAATATACAGGTAAAAAAGAGTGAGTTAAATCATCCATTCGTATGTTTACATTTCCATGGCAGCAAACATTAGGAACTGTAAAATGAGGAAATAATTTATTCAGTTTTAGCTATTTTACCTGGATGCCTCTGCGAGTATTATAAGTCCTTTAAGGATAGTTACCAAGTTTAATACTTCCTTTCTCTTCCACACCGTGCCTACCACAGAGCAGCCTGCGATAACCGCTTGATTAAATGGATCATAGGATATCATCACTCTGTGTAAACAATTTAAGTTTCTTTTTGTCTACAAAGCTATCTGTGCCACAGATACCTAACTGACCCCCCAAGATTCCTGCTTCCATTCCATATTGTAGGGTTGCTGTTGAGTAGTTGCATTTCTCAGCCCCTTTCATGTTTAGATGGGGCTACGTGACTAGGTCTCAGTAATTGAACTTCAGAGGAATTGCTTCATGTCAGTTTTGGGCCTAAGTAGTTAAGGAGCTATGAATTTAGTCTGTTTCTTTATCTACTGGCTGAATGGACAGAACTCCAATGTCCCAGAGGAGGCAAAGGCATGAAATGGAAGGATCTGGGTCCTTGGTATACAGGTGGAAGCCCTACACATTCAGATGTATGCACATTGAACTGTGAAGTATTTTTATTGTGTTATGGCACTGGGGATGTGGAGCTTACCAGAGAAGCCAACAATATCTTAATACACTGCAAGTTTTAGTTATCTATGGGCTGGAGTGATTTCTTGGAGGTCACTTATATTGAGTTTCCAGGCAATCATCAGATGGAGAAAGTGGTAACTATACATTCTGGTAGGTCTCACAGCAGTCTCACAAAGGAACTGTGCTGAATGTCTTCTATTTGCCCTTCCTAAATCCACTCCGCTTTTCTTCCCTGCTCTCTGCCATCCGTAATCTGAACTATATGGATTACATCAACCAGCTCTTGTGCCCTCTGGCATCTGGCTCAGTTTGGCTAATGGGAAGGTCCCACAGGAGGTCAGAGTGAAGGAGGAGATTGAGGTCAGGGTGGTGATTCCCTTGGCTCTCTCACTATGATGTTTCATTGGGATGATGGTGACGCCCAATCAAAGGTCACTGCTTTTTTCAAGGTAGCCTTCTCCACATGACACTCTCCTTCTGCCTTTCAGTAACCATTCTTTTCCCTTGTCCCTTCGGGCCTAGGGCTGGTAACAGCTTTGCTGCTAAATCCCTGAGTTATTGCACTATCTGTTATGTGTCCCCCATATCTCATCCACTTTTATATAAAGAGCCCCTTAATTCATCCGTTGCCAAATTCTCCTAATTTGTGCCATCTGTTTCTTTTAGGGACTCTGAGTACTATAGAGAACCAGAATTAAATGCTCACAAAACAGTCTTCATTGGCCAATATGAATGGGACCCACTGAATTTTTCTAACCCAATTCTGGTCATGGGCGTTTCTGGTAGGCCTTCTCGGTTTTTCTCACCACAGCACCCACAGTGGCTGAAGATAGTGAATTTTTACTTTCTCTTTGGGAGATTGTAGCCTAAAGTAGCTGGCTGCAAGTTTGACATTTCTTCAAAACGTTACGTATGTGAAATTTGTTTTCTGTTATCTGTCTGTGCTTTAAAGATACGGAGCACATTAGTTAGGAGTACTTGGCACCAGTTAAGCCAAGCTCCAAGTTAGCCTTCAAGTTATGGTAGATCCACTGCTTATTGGCTATATTACCTTGAACAAGTTGTTTCGTCTCTATAAGCCTCAGCATCTCGTCATGAAGGTGGGAATAATATTACCTTCTCCATGGTGCTGTTTTGAGGCCCAAATTCCTGACTCATTAAATATTCAGGGCATTTTAGTTCCATATAACCACGTGCTTAACTAAACGTGATGCTCCGATAAGATGGGCTTTATTTAGCTTCTGACTTTATATATCTTCGTGATATAATCACACATATCACAGTTTAAGAAGCATGAATTCATTTGCATGATGCCTACAATTGTGTCTAAGAAAAGTAGTTGCAAGGGCAAAATTGCTGATTTTTGATTTTTCAGACGACAGGAAAGAAAGAAGAAAAGAAGAAAGGGAGGCGGAAGGGAAGAAGGGAGAGAGGAGTGAGGAAGAGAAAAAGATGGAGGCATAGAAAAAAGAGAGAGTGTTCTCTTAAAAAGGCTGTATAAAATAGCAAGTAAGAATAAAACCTGGGTTCAAAATCTTGTCTCTGATATTATCAACAGTGTCATCTTGGGAAAGTTAGCTAATCTTTATTCAACCCAGTCTTTTCATCTGTAAAATAGGGAATAATAATGGTATCTGTCTCATGTGATTGTAATAAAGACTAAATGATTTAGCAAATGTTAAATGCTTACAAAAGTGCCTGGAACACCATAATGATACAGGGAAGGTGGCTGAGGGGAGGACCTGCCTTCTCTGCCCTGGGGGTGTTGGTGCAGTGGCAGAGGGCACAGGAGCCAGCGGGTTGGCAAGGCAAGGGGGGCCGGCAGGAGGCTCCAGTGGCTGGAGGGTCCAGACAACTTCTCGGGGGACACTCCCAGGTTGCCAGCTCAAGGAATGCTGTAGTGTCTCTACCTTGGCTTCTGTCTCCCTCCCCTTGGTTTGCGGCTGAACAGGGAACCCTCCCATTTTCCCAGCCTGTCAATTCCGTGTAAGTTTCCTAGGCCTGGGAAGGAAGAGACTTTATACATTCATTTGTTGGGCTGGATACATACCCCTAGACAAAGGACCCAGAGGGAGATTTTTTTTCTGATTTAGGTTTTTCCCTCTGCCAGAAGCTTTGGTACTTTCTCTGTATTCTTTTCTGCAAAATAAATCCAGCTTACCACTGATCTGTGGTCCACAGATTCATTCTTTGAACCCCCAAGATGGAGGACCTTACTGAAGAAGAAATTCCAGTAACAATAAGTACTATATAAATGTTGATTATTTCCTTGGAGAAATTAAGAACTTAGCTGTGTTTCATCTTTCATAAGAATGTGTGGATGGTTATATATTGATTTCATAATAGTATTAAGTACATTGGGTATTTTTTCCATTCTTGAGATACTTTACTAAGAAGAATATGATCCAGCTCTATCCATGTGAACATAAAAGAGGTGAAGTCTCCATATTTTTTATGGCTGCATAATATTCCATGGTGTACATATACCACAGTTTGTTAATCCATGCATGGGTCGATGGACACTTGGGCTGCTTCCAAGACTTGGCAATTATGAATTGGGCTGCAATAAACATTCTTTTGCAAATGTCTTTGTTGTAGAGTGATTTTTGGACGTCGGGATATTTACCTATATAGAGGAATTGCAGGATTGAATGGCAGGTCTATTTTTAGTTACGTAAGTGTTCTCCAAACTTCTTTCCAGAAGGGACATATTAGTTTGCAATCCCACCAGCAGTGCAGAAGTGTTCCCTTCTCTCCACATCCACGCCAACATCTGTAGTCTTGGGATTTTGTTATGTGGGCTATTCTTACTGGAGTTAGATGATATCGCAAAGTGGTTTTGATTTGCATTTCTCTTATGAAATCAATATATAACCACCCACACTTTCATACGAAAGATGAAACACAATTATAGCCCAGAAAGAAGGAGAGAGGAGGAGGGCTAGGGGAGGGATGGGAGGAGATGGGTGGAGGGAGGGTAATCAGTGGGACCTCACCTACTATGTATATTGCAAGTGTACATGTCAAATATATTAACAGTAGAGTATAAATGTCTAAACACAACAATTGAATAAGTGAGGTGAATAATAATGTTGACCAGTTTGATGTGAACATTCCAGATTGTATATAGAGTCAGCACATTTTACCCCATAAATCCAGTAATGTACGCAACAGATATGATATAATAAAAAATGAAATATTCTTATAAAAAAAGAACTTAGCTGTACTTAGACTTTTTATTTTGAATTACTTGTGGAGGTGCTTAGTGTCATTGAAGATTTTATATCAGGCCTTGCCCTACTTCATATTGTGTTTCTTGTTTGAACTACACCAGTTAGGCACTCTCTACCCTCTTAAGAGTATTCTAGTCTACTTTCTTCCACTTTAGCTGGTAAAATTATCATAATTTACCCCAAACTTTCTCAGGCATTTCCTTGCTCTTTCTCCTCTGGGTTTGCACAGCACTTTGTTTATCACATTGTATATGTAGATACTTCATTTACTAACCCGAGAGATCTTCTTTACATCTTTATAACTCCCAGTTATAAAGTTATAATGCCTAGCATGTCTCACTCTTGGGATGTGCTAGCCTTTCAATAAACATTGTTTGAATTGAAACATGTGTTCAGCCACAGTCTATGAAATGATTTCATTTCACTTTAATCCTCTCTACAACCATGAAAAATAGGGCTTACTATCCCACTTTATATTTGAGGAACTGCAGACTGAGAGGGTTAAGTGAGTTGCCTAGGTTTACGTAGGGAAACAAGTAGTGGGACTCTAGTATGCCCGCTCATCTAAGTCAATGGCTAACCTATTTTAGTGATGAAAGTTATGGCAGTACAGAAGGCCTTTTGCTGTCAAGACCAAATCTCGCTTCTGACAAATTAGGCTCATTTCCTTTGCTAGAATAATACCTTATAACACATTATAGTTTTTATAGTAATTCCTGAACATTCTAGTGGTCAATTTCATCTAGCAGGTAGACTAGATCTAAATTGTTTCTAGTCTATTCAGTTAAAATAGTTGACTTTGGTATAAATAGAGCCTCATTTGAAGCCTGGTTCATAACATATACAGCATATTTTTGATTGTGCAAACAAAATTGCTATAGGTAGAGTTTCTAGATTCAGGCCAAATTTACAGGCATGTGATTGAACTGAGTGTATTTGAAATGGCTCAGTGTTTCTAACTTGTCCCAGCTTAATTAATTCAGATGGCCCCATAAACCAAGAGAGCAGAATTTCTAGTTCTTTGCCATTGAGGGGTCATGGACCTGGGTTAATGAATTGAAGTCACTAATTTTCCATCGTGTCTGATTCATAAGCTCTGTCTAGGTTCTGTCGAAAGTCTTCCTTATTCACCAAGGAGACTGTGTTCTGCTCACACAACAAAAGAGAGAAAACCTAATGAGAACTAAGTGGAAAATAAGTTGTTTCTTCTTCAGATTCATTTTGGCTTCAGAGTGGATGCACATGCTTGAGGGTGTGTTTTTGTAAACCTCCCTTCCCCTCTCCCCCTAAGTTACTTAGTTGGCTTACCCCATGGCTGTGACTAAGTTGGAATAGTTCTCCTGGGTGTGCCTTTCTCTTCCTGGAGAGAGTTCAGAAGAAGCAGGATCAGATTGTTTTGACCCAGAGCAGACTAAGGTTGGGTTTGTCCCCATTGTAACCGTTTCTCTTTGGGATAGCAAATCTTTTGTCTTCTAAGTGCTCTCACCTTTGAATGTCTGTTAGGATATCAAAAGACACAGTCAGAAATAGAAGTTTTTCTTCCCATGGGGACTATTGTTGGATTATACAAAATTTGGCTGCTCGTCTAGGATTCAGTTGTTATTTGTAAGGCACAGTTGAGAAAATGTCCCAACAGACTATCTATAAGCATGTGTACATGTTGCTTCACCCTCACAAAGCTATTTTGCATATTAAGTATGGCTTGGACTTGGTCTGAATACTTACTAGTTCCTAAGAACCCTGAAGGACAAAGTGCAATATTTGTATACCCAAAGCAGTTCAAGAAAGGTCAACAATTCAATGTAGATCTCAAAAATAGTTCTTTTTAAAATTTCAGATTAATATGAGGGTACAAATGTTTAGGTTATATTTTTCTTTAATTTCTAAGGTAAAGTTCAAGATGTAGTTGAGCCCCATACCCAGGGGGCATGCTGAACACCCTCACATGGTGCACAATAGATGAGATCCTACCAATCACCCTTCCTTCTCCCTCCTCTCCTCTCCCCCTTGCTAGACTATACTTGTGTTTTTCTTTTGTGTGGGTGTGTAGTTATTTATATATTGGTTTCATATTAGTTTTGAGTACATTGGATACTTTTTATTCCATTCTTCAGATACTTTACTAAGAAGAATGTGTTTCAACTCCATCCAGGTAAACACAAAAGATGTAAAGTCTCCATCTTTTCTTGTGGCTGAATAGTACTCCATGGTATACATACACCACAGTTTGTTAATTCATTCATGGGTTGATGGGCACTTGGGCTCCTTCTATGGCTTGGCAGTTATGAACTGAGCTGCAAAACAAAGAGTTCTTTTAATGACTGCTATTTACTCCTTTAGTTATTATCAGTATGACCTGCATTTTCAAATCACTCTCAATACTTTATGCCAGGGTCTGAGACACTCGCAGATTTCTTCTTGCCCAGATTGTTTCAATAAGGGGATCTCAGGGCTGTGCTCTGTGCTTCCAATGATAACAGCCCACTGCAGGAATCTGAATACTATATTAAATTGATACAGGTTAATGCGCTATTTCAGGCATTTGCTAATTTGTCTCCCTCAAACATTTGCTCCTTGGCAGCCAATGATTTCGTTGTCCTGCTCCCTTTAGTTCACTTTCCTCCTTTATTTTTCTTTCACAACCATTTTTTCCTTTCCATAATTGGCCCTATGGACAAGTAGACATAGTTGTATGCTATAATTTAAAAGGTACCATGTGAGACATTGACCAGAGAGACTCACACAGAATTTTCCACTGATCAACTTCAGTCTCCCTTCTAAGACTGAGACCCTTTCTTTCTTTGCAGCAGCAGGGCCTGAGGTTGCTGTTTGTTCCCCTTTCCTACATAGCTGCTTTACTTATACTCTTATAACTTGATGGAAGAGTTACTTGCATTCTCCTTGTCCCCTACCTGTGCTGGGATTCTAATGATAAGCTGACAAGCTATTTAGGGTTTGAGAGCAGAGGTCAGCAAACTACAGTCCTTTGTCTAAATCTGGGCCAGTACTGTTTCTGTAAATAAAGTTTCATTGGAACACAACCACATCCATTGGTTTATGTATTATCTATGATTGCTTTTTCATTATTAAGGCAGAAAAATGCTCAAGCAGAGACAAAGACTTTAATGGCCTACAATGCCTGAAATATTTACTGTCTAGCACTTTACAGAAAAAGTGTGCTGATTCCTGCTCTAGAAGTTTAAAGGCTAATCACTGTAGAAGAACAGGCAGGGGACAAGAAGGACAATCTACAGGAGAAGAGCAAACATGGAGCCAACTGGCAAAATGTACAATTTCTTCTGTAATGGTTTTTTTATCAAAAGTTTCTGAATTTGTCACTAGTCCTGTTGTAGGCACTGGGGGACTGGTTTTATGTAGCTGCTTTCAATTCCACACGTGAGGCTCGCCTACTGCTCTACTCTGCCTTCTGTCTTAGACATTGGGATGGGCAGGTGAATTCAACTCCGTAAGTATGAAAGCCCATACTCCCAGTATATAGTCTCAAGATGCAATCCAGGCAAAAAATGCCCTTGCCTCCTCTACACAGCATAGGGAATTTGCATCTCTGGGACACCTATATTCAGTGACACTCAGGCTTTTTCTTACTTTCTACACCTCCCCCTCAACTCTGTCTAGCAATATATTTACATGGGTACTCTAGTTATTTCTTTTCTTGGACTAAAACCTAAATGTGCTCTGCAAAAGGTTGGCACAGTTAGCCAATAATACTTCAGCTTGATTCTTTTTATTAGTTTCCTATCCGAGGGCAGGACACTGAGCATCAGATTCTCTCTGCTTCTGAGTCTCTGCATTTCCCACTTCCCAGAGAAAAAGCTGCGTGATAACCTCTTGTAGGCTTCAGCTCCATCTGTTCTATAGGACCAATCCTAACTTTGGGCAGAGAAGATTAACAGTCTCCTACTCTAATACTTTGGGAAAGGACATTAGGTTGACCTTTTTTAAGGCAAGCCTTTACTTTGTGTTCTAGTAAAACTGCCCTGATAACTGCCCTGCAACCTTGTTTTCCAATTTTTCATTTTGTCTTAATTATCTAGTACTTTCAGTTATACTTTGTCTGTGTCCTCTTGGGATAGGAATCCTGTCATAATCCCCCTAGCCAGTGGTTGGGTTCCTATTTTCTATTAACATATTTCCTGGATATTGACTTCCCACCTGGATTTCCAGGTGTCACCCACCTCTGGATAACAAGTTTCTATATTCTGTTCAGCCATGGGATACTCATTATTTCATTTAAAATCCCCCAGTGCCTACAACCGCGCTAGTGACAAATGATTATTGAAGCCCTAAAAATTATTCCCTTTCCTGTTTGTAGAGACCAACAATGATTCAATATTTGGGGCTTTCATGTCCCCAGTGGCTGTCCCTGGGCTTTCCCACAATGGAGGAGAGCCTTGGAGGTCCAACATCACCAGCCTTGAGAGCCTGGGAGGGCCAACATCACCATCCTTGCTGAGGAAAGAAATATCATATAGTCTATGAAAGCTCATGGAAACTTTGACTCATCTGACCTTTTTCTGGCTGACTAATGTGATTTTCATGATTATTTTTTGTTCTCTCCTATTTACATGCTTAGTACTGCTTTTGCTTGCTTTTTCCACTTTCTTTTAACTTGCCTCTTTTTCATATTTGTGTATTTTGCTTTGACAACTGAGAAATAGAATAAAGACTTCAGCAGGAGGCTTTACCCTCTAGGATGAATTAACTCTGGCACGAGTTATGGAGTTTTGACTTGGAGGCCCAAAATGGTCAAATGACAGCCCTAATCTTCCCAGTATCTCAACCATAGTATCCAGGAAAGGCAATAGGAACAAGAGACAGAGCCCTGGTGGACAGTGAGAACCATATTGTGTCTTCCACTGAAGAAACACCTGGAACAATTCCTGACACAGAGTATGTACCCATAAAAACCTTGGTTAAATGAATGAATAATAGTATGAATTTTTAAAATGATGGCATAACTCATTCATCCAAATACTATTACCTATAGGTTATTAGTAGTGTTTTTCTATCTTTCAATACTTGTCCGTCCAAAGCAATTAATCTTCATTCCTCTCTTCCCTCAGTACACAGTGATAAAACACACCCTGTGCAATCAAAACACACTTGAATTTCTTTCTAAAATAGAAGTTCTAAGCAATACCAAACTGAGCAACTTTGTGATGAATTGATAGCTTATCTTTATGACATTCAAGTAGAATTCATTGCTCTAAAAGAATATCCGCTTCCATAAAGACTTGGATGACATGAGGGTGAACTGAGATAGGGATAAACACCATCTTGAATTTCAACATAGCTTGGGTTCATAAGGAACACTGTACCTGGCCTTGTCAGATGGATAAACCTTTCAGCAATGGACTACAGGGTTCCCGATGCCTATCAGCTACACACATGGACTGTAGCTATGGTGGCGCAGTCCAGAGATGGAGAAAATTTCCTGCTGTCTGTTCAGACCTTGTCTCAGCAATCTTTGAGATGCAGTGACTATAATCTTAGTCTTTTTGAGATATTTATCATGTTTTTATAGGTGAGAAAATGAACTCAGAGAGTGAAGTGACGAAGTCATCAATCACTCGGCTAGACCAGACACTAAATTTGAAATTGGCTTTCCTGATTCCATAGTTCAGGTTCTTTTGATCTCCCCCTGCTGCCATCCTGACTGATGACACTGCTCATTTCACTGGACTATCTTGGCTCTTATAGCTTTCACCACAGAGGTTTTAAATGTCTAACATTACAACCACTAGTTGAAAAGTAGAAAATGATGGTCCATAAACCATAATCACTTAACTGGCTGACTATTCAACCAAAATGTCTATATGTACATGTGGACAAAGAAAATAGAAGTTACCACCCTTCATCAAAGTAGCCACATCTCCACAAATTCTCCATGTAGGACTAATCAATTTAGTTAATAGTGCTGGAATATGATTTATCAGTTCAGGAAGCAATCTGATATATTTGATGTTTCCTTTAGTTTTTCTCAAATAATTCTAAGTTCTTCTCATAAAGAGCCTACCTGCCTACAGAAGAGTCTTCAAAGACCTTTTATTGACACACAGATAATTAACAAATGTTTATTGTCTCCTATGCAAACTTTTGTGGAGGGTGTAGAAGGAAGAATATTTAATTCACAATATAGTATACATGGTTCCTGCCTTTGTGGACCTTAGAATCCAATTAGGAAGGCAAGGCTGACATATGAAACCAGCATAGAGCAGAACAAGATGCACGCAGTCCAAGTGCTAATGTGGGTGCTATTGGGTATGAAAAGGAGAGATGGCCTTAGGTATGGAGGAGGGGATGATAAACTCAGCCCAAACTCCTTTGGCTAGCATTGCAACCCTACCTTACCTGCCTTGTGTAGTCATGATATAATCCAATGACTTTTTATCTTCCCAAAGAGTAAGCTAGAGATCAACATCCCAATGAAGTCTAATGTCCCAGTGGGACCACATCCTTTCACAGCTGTAGGAAGTGACCAATGCCAATTGCATTTTGAAAATTTAGTGGTAACTACCATAGCCTGTCATGTAAGTGTGGGCCCTCCAAAGAGGAGATGTAAAACATTGGTCTTTAAATGAATGTTGTTAGGAACTATAGAGAAGGTCATGGAAACAGTTCTGGAAACTTTGCATGCTGGAATTAACTCCCTTCAGCTTCGAAAGGGCCTATTTATCTTTCTCACTTACAGTCAAAATTTGGTGAAAGGGAAAAGTCTGTACTAAGTATTGGCAGGAAAATATGCACTGTTTTAGAGAATGAGTTGGCTGTTGGTGGAATTAATTTATCCATCTCTTGGGCAAGCTGTGAGTGATATAAAGTCTGGGGTAGTTTCTTTCTTAGTGCTCCTGTTGACACTTCAGATCCTTTGTCAAGCTAACAGTAAGGGAATTTTCTTTCAACAGGGTTCCAGTGCTTATTTGCAAATAAGTTCTTCCTCAGTTGCAAGGTCTTTCATCTGAAGATGACCCATCTTATGTGTGTGTGAATACATTTCTCACGATCACCCCCACAGCTGCATTTTGATGATCTGCCTAGGGAATAACTGTCAATGGATAAAATGCAGTCAGCTCATCTCACCAGTGAATAATGCACTCGCTGTTTCCACCATGTGAAAATAAACCTTTCAGCTCCTCATTGTCTGGAATGATCTCCTGGAAAGAATGAGTGACTGACACTGCTGACACTTTTCAGAATAAACTCTTGATATCATTGACAATTGCTATAAGTGGCCTGTTTTGGGATAAGCTTCCACACCATTTACAGTGACTGATTCTACAGTCATCCAGCTGTTCCTTTGTTTCCTTGTTTGCATACATCAGTGTTGTCAATGTTTGAACATAGCAGGCAAGGAACATACTCTTCAGAACTCTGCTCTTCAGGGCTCCCACGAAAGGATCAAAACATCCTTCTTTCTCATCAAAACAGCTGTAGAGTTGCTTGGAGTAAGATTGGGGGCAATGTGGTTAGCTGTGACAGGCTCCAAACTTCAGATACATATTACAGTGGGCTAGATAAATAGGAGATGAGGTTAGTAAGCATAGGAAATGTCTAGCTATTTCTTTTTATTGGTTTATGTGCTAAATTCTACCTGTAACTAGAGAAAAGGTAACATCTCTTCATTTATGCTACTGCAGATTTAGAGAGCAGCTGTGCTTCAAACAGAAGTAGTCCTCATATCCAATGGCGAAGTGGTATTTATATATTTAGGGGTAAGAGTTAAATTTGCTTTTCCTCCAAAACAAGGATTTTAACCTCCTTCTCAGCGTAGAGGAGGAGGAATTGCAATAGGTAAAATCTTTTTTTTTTTTTTTAACAAGTGAACAGTTTATTAAGAATTAAACAAAGGTATGATGTGATACAGTACAAGCAAGACACTCAAGATAGGTATAATAGTGCTACTCACACAAAAACTTAAATTTCGCCTCAAAAAAAATCACAAGAGAAAAGAGAAAGCAATTTCACTGTTATAAAATAAGATATTTCATGCAAAGTTTTAGGTAGAATCTTTAAGCCCTCCTGGGGTGTATGCCCTGTGGGAGTGTTGGAAATGTCCTTGGGGTTCTCACGAGTTTTAGGAGAACAATTCACATGAGACAGTTTTTTTTTTTTTGCAGTTTTTGTCCGGGGGTGGGTGGGGGGCCGGGTTTGAACCCACCACTTCCGGTATATGGGGCTGACACCCCACTTCTTTGAGCCATTGGCGCTGCCCGAGACAGTTCTTTTGAAACCCCTTGGGGGAAACTCTGAGGGGTGTATATGCAAATCAGAAAGTTTCTCTTGAGTGGCTAATAAACAGAGAGAGAATCCTTCTCTGGTGTTCTCTTGAATAAAATTTAGTTATTCAGTAGATGGCTTCAGCAGGGTCATTCTCTTCTATTTCTGTAATTCACCTTTGGGCTTTGTGGTAGACTGGCGTAGCAATGGCCCATAATTTGTTCACATCTGTCTGCTTCATGCCTTTGTATAGTTTCCTTCCACACTTGCCAGAGTCCTGCCCCAGGGGCAGGGTCCATTAAGACCTGTGGATCTGGCTACGGCCAACTAGAAACAACAAGAAAGAAAGAGACAAGACACACAGAATAGAATTTTCAAAGGTGAGCAGCGCCTATAGCTCAGTGGGGAGGGTGCAGGCCACATACATGGAGGCTGGCATGTTTGAACCTGTCCCGGGCCAGCTAAAGAACAATGACAACAAAAAAATAGCAGGGTTTTGTGGCAGGCACCTGTTGTCCCAGCTACTTGGGAGGCTGAGGCAAGAGAATTGCTTAAGCCCATAAGTTTGAGGTTGCTGTGAGCTGTGATGCCACAGCACTCTACCTAGGGCGACAGCTTGAGACTCTGTCTCCAAAAAAATAAAAAGAATTTTCAAAGGAGGGAGCACAGGGGACGACTGCCTGTTCATGGGGTTCTGATGGTGGCCCCAAGTGTTTGTTCCACTCAGCTTTTATTGATGGCTATTTGCTCATTAGCCCAGGGGGTAAGCTGAGAAAGGGAACAAAGACTCCAGCAGTTTCTCTGAGTAAGCATATCAGCTCCCATTGTTTCTATAATCATTAACTTTAAGGGTCTGAGCAGTCTTGAGAAATCTGGAACCTAAGCCTTGTGTGTAGTCACACACACAGATTCCTAGGGGGCAATCTGGAACCTAAGCCTCCTGTCTGTAGTCACACACATAGATTGCTAGGGAGGTGTCAATACTCACTAGTTCACTGTGGAGAAAAATGCTACTGACGTCAATCTCCTCTGAGGAATTGGTAGAAACAAGGAATTTTCCTGTCATCACCACCACAGAGGGTCTTCCTCTGTGATAAGGGGTATAAGCCCTCCCATCCATATTTCAGGGCTTGAGCTGTTCCCTTGGTCTCTGCCCTAGCCAAATACAAATCTCCTGAATGGGTATTTGCTTTGACTGTTAACTGAGCAGGAGGCAACCTAGGTAATGTTTCTTGCTAGGCCTTGCACATAGCTTCCTCTGTGGCCCTTATTCTTTCAGAGTGCTTGCAAACTCAGCAGGGGTGATTGCAAGCTGTATCCCCAATAGGCCTGGCTTCTAGGAAAAGCA
The DNA here is from genome assembly GCA_963574655.1 of Perodicticus potto. Lineage (NCBI taxonomy): Eukaryota > Metazoa > Chordata > Mammalia > Primates > Lorisidae > Perodicticus > Perodicticus potto. The sequence continues at coordinate 5,187 of CAUYRH010136483.1, read as the reverse complement.
GGAAACTTGCTCAGATAAGGAATTTAGCAGCAGCTGGTCTAAAGGTAAGCTAATTGACTTTCCTTTGTTCCACCTCACTTAGCTTACTTTTTTATTTTCCTCCTTTTCTGGGGGTGTTTTCCCTTGCCAAGAATGGGGTATTCAGTCCCCATTCTGCCTGCTCACCCTAACTCTGAGTTTGGCTATGTGACTTGCTTTGGCCTTTGGGATGGTAGCATGTGTAATGCGAACAGAGACTTGAAAGTTGCTTGTACATTGGGTCTTGTTCTCTTTTACTACTTGTGATTACTTGCTGAATAAGGAGACATATGTCACCCAGTCACTGCTATTGCCTCATCCAAATAGCCTCCTAAATGCTGGACATGTTTGTGAGGCTATCTTAGATATCCTAGCTGTTAGCCAACTGACAAGTTGACCACTATAGCATAAAAGAACCCAGCAGAATTAGTGTATGTGCCACTATAGGGTGGGCGTTTTTAAATTATGCATCTATAGGTTCCCAGAGAAAATGAATAGTCTACAGTTTATTTTATAAATGGATATTTAAAGTCTCTGTACTGTTGTTACTTTTTTTTTTTTTTAGCAGTGGGGTGAATAAAGTCAATATGTCTAATTAATACAAAGAGAGATCCCCCCATTTGACCAATTACAAATAATATTGTAATATTTTTTAGGATATATTGTGTTTGTATTATGGCTTCATAATGAAGTCATTATTCTATTTTTTACAGGAGGAGATGTAACTATAAAAGACTCATTATGGTTCCTTTATTCCCTTAGACATGGGGTAGATTACATGGTAGTTTAATCTGTACCAATTCTTTTTTTTAGAGACAGAGTCTTACTTTATTGCCCTCAGTATAGTGCCGTGGCGTCACACAGCTTACAGCAACCTCCAACTCCTGGGCCTAGGCAATTCTCCTGCCTCAGCCTCCTGAGCAGCTGGGACTACAGGCACCTGCTACAGTGCCTGGCAATTTTTCCATTTTTGCAGTTTGGCCAAGGCCGGGTCTGAACCTGCCACTTTCAGTATACGGGGCTGGCGCCCCACTCGATGAGCCACAGGCACCGCCCTGTACCAATTCTTTTAACTAATAAATCAAATAGGCACTCTAAAGTGTGGCCTAATTTCTATCATTTCAACTGGATTATAATTCACCTCCATTCTTATAGAGAGAAAGTGAAGAAATTGTTAAAATTCAGATTATAGACCATTAAACAACACAGGTTTGATGTACATGGGTCCACTTAATACATGAATTTTCTTCTGCCTCTGCCACCTCTGAGATGGTAAGACCAACCCCTCTACTCCTCCTCCTTGGACTAATTGTTAAGGTGAAAACAATGAGAATGAAAACCTTTATGATGATCAAATATGGTTAAGATTTTGATGTGTTAAAAGTTATACATGGCTTTTTGACTGTGTTGGGGATCAGTGCTCCCAATTCCAACATTATTCAAGAGTCAAATGAACTAAAAATAACCTATAAGCAAATAAAGCCTTTGTATGACTTGGAAAACAAATAGAATGTGTAGGGCTAAAATTACTTGAGAAAAACAAGATTAATTTTGGTGAGAAGAATTGTTTCTTTAAAGCAAAAAAGAAAGAAAGAAAGAAAACAAGGAAATAAAATACCCCAGTAGATAAGTGTCTACCTAATGGAATAGAATTCATTTTTATCAAAAAGACACCTGCACTCAAATGTTTATTGCAGCACAATTCACTATCACAAAGATGTGGAATCAACCCAAGTGCCCATCAATTCATGAATGGATTAGAAAATGTCATATATATATGTATATATATATATTTATATATACACACATACACATATATATATCATGGAGTACTACTCAGCCAGAGAAAGGAATGAAATAATGTCTTTTGTAGCAACTTGGATAGAATTAGAGACCATTATCCTAAATGAAGTAGCTCAGAAATGGAAAACAAATACCACATGTAATCTCTAATAATTGGGAGCTAATAAATGGACATACATGGACAAAAAGAGATATAAAGGTCATTGGAAATTAAGAAGTCAGGGGAGGGATCAGGGGGAGGGAGAAAAAAACTTACTTTTCAGGTATGATGAACCACATTCAAGTGATGGACACACTAAAAGCTCTGACTTAAGCATTATAAAAGGTATTCATGAAACAAAAACATTTGTACCCCTTAAATTTTTGAAGTAAAAGAAAGACCCCAGCAGAGATTACTGCAGTTGACTTAGACCACAAAAACCATCAGGGCCAGGACTAGAATGAGACAAGAAAGACATTCAGAGAAAAAGATGGAAGAAGGCACTCACTCGTCTTTTTTGTTTTGTTTTGAGATGGAGTCTCACTATGTCACCCTGGGTAGAGTGCTGTGGCATCACAGCAACCTCAAACTCTTGGGCTTAAGTGATTCTCTTCCCTCAGCCTCCCAAGTAACTGGGACTACAGGTGCCCACCACAATGCCTGGCTATTTTTTTGTTGCAATTGTCATTATTGTTTTAGCTGGCCCAGGCCATGTTCAAATCCATCACACTTGGTGTATGTGGCTGGTGCCATAATCACTGAGCTATGGATGCCACCAAGTCACTCACTCTTATGGCCACGAAAGAGCAGGGTGGGCAATTGCACGTCAGAGAGAGAGAGAGAACACACAAACCTCCTTTAGTTTCATGCCCTTGGCAGTCCACTTTGGCTGACCTTAATCTTGGACCTGTGAACCATGGGGGTGACCATGGATTTACGAGCCAAATAAATGGTGGTTGTTTAAAATCACCAAGTTGTGGTATGGTTTGTTATTCAGCGACATCTGCGTATAACTTGTACACATTAGCTATTTCCCCCATTTCCTTTTTAGAACAGCAGAATGAGTCCTGAAGGAACTGAGTTGCAAATCCAATCAAGACATTGAGCTTCCTGAGAGCATTAGACAAACAAAAAGAGTTTTTCCTATAAAATATAGATTTCAAGTCATTGGTTGTTCTTGTTTTGCTTTATTCTAGGGGTAGATGGTGTGTCATTTTTCGAAGACGAAGCTGGTGCCAACTGACTTACAGATGACAGATGTAGCTGGTTCCTTCTTTTTCTTGCTTTTCAGCAAATTGTAAATGTTACATTGCTGTCCTCCAACATAGTGCTATTCATAAGGTGCAGATCATAATCCCCAAAGACCCAATCCCCCAAGCCATAATTCCAAATGTTGAAATCCTAAAAGTTCAAAATCCATAAAGTGTAAAACCCCCAAATTGAAATCCTGAAAATGTAGGTTTGGAAAAAGATAAGTTGAAAAAATTTAAAAACATATGTCTTCACATTTTTATTTATTTCTTATTTATCTTTTTTATTAAATCATAGCTGTGTACATTAGTGTAATCAAGGGGTACAATGTGCTGGTTTCATATACAATCTGAAATGTTTTCATCAAACTGTTGAACATACCCTTTGTGGCATTTTCTTAGTTATTGTATGAAGACATTTCTATTTCGCATTTATTAAGATTTGCCTGTACCCTTCTAAAATGCACCATAGGTGTGGCCCCACCAATTACCCTCCCTCCACCCCAACCTCCCCCCTCCCCTTGCCCATTTCCTCATATTCTTGTGCTAATGTTGGGTTATAGCCTTCATATGAAAGCTATAAATTAGCTTCATAGTAGGGCTGACATTGGATACTTCTTCCATTCTTGAAATACTTTGCTAAGAACAATATGTTCCAGTTCCATGTATGTAAACATGAAAGAGGTAAAGTCTCCATCTTTCTTTAAGGCTGCATAGTATTCCATGGTATATATGTACCACAATTTATTAATCCATTCATGGATCGATGGGCACTTGGGCTTCTTCCACGACTTAGCAATTATGAATTGGGCTGCAATGAACATTCTGGTACAGACGTCTTTGTTATAATGTAATTTTTGGTCTTCTGAGTATATACCTAGTAAAGGAATTATAGGGTCGAATGGAAGGTCTATTTTTAGATCTCTAAGTACTCTCCAAACATCCTTCCAAAAGGAACGTATCATTGTGCATTCACACTAGCAGTGTAGAAGTGTTCCCTTTTCTCCACATCCACGCCAACATCTCTGGTTTTGGGATTTTGTTATGTGGGCTAATCTTACTGGAGTTAGGTGGTATCTCAAAGTAGTTTTGATTTGCATTTCTCTGGTGATTAAGGATAGTGAGCATTTTTTCATGTGTCTGTAGGCCATGCACCTATCTTCCTTAGAGAAGTTTCTCTTCAAGTCCTTTGCCCACCCTGAGATGGGATCACTTGTTCTTTTCTTGCTAATACGTTTGAGTTCTCTGTGGATTCTGGTTATTAAACCTTTGTCGGAGGCATAGCCTGCAAATAATTTCTCCCATTCTGAGGGCTGTACTACGTTTCTGGCTGTACAGAAGCTTTTTAGTTTGATCAGGTCCCAGTAGTGTTTTGATACTGCTTCAATTGCGTGGGGAGTCCTCCTCATAAAATATTCACCCAAGCTGATTCCTTCAAGAGTTTTCCCTGCTCTTTCTTCTAGAATTTTTATAGTTTCATGCCTTAAGTTTAAGTCTTTAATCCAGTGAGAATCTATCTTAGTTAATGGTGAAAGATGTGGGTCCAGTTTCAGTCTTCTACAGGTCACTAGACAGTTCACCCAGCACCATTTGTTAAATAGGGAGTCTTTTCCCCACTGAATGTTTTTAATTGGCTTGTCAAAGGTCAAATAACGGTAAGTAGCTGGATTCATCTCTTGGTTCTCTATTCTGTTCCAAACACCTACCTCTCTGTTTTTGTGCCAGTACCATGCAGTTTTGATCACTATCGATTTATAGTAGAGTCTCAGGTCTGGTAGCGTGATTCCTCCTGCTTTGTTTTTATTTCTGAGTAATGCCTTGGCTATTCGAGGGTTTTTCTGATTCCATATAAAACGAAGTATTATTTTTTCGAGATCTTTAAAATATGACATGGAGCTTTGATAGGAATTGCATTAAAATTATATATTGCTTTGGGTAGAATAGACATTTTAACAATATTGATTCTTCCCAGACATGAGCATGGTATGTTTTTCAATTTGTTAACATTTTCAGCTATTTCTTTTCTTAAAGTTTCATAGTTCTCTTTATAGAGATCTTTCACATCCTTTGTTAGGTAGACTCCCAAATATTTCATCTTCTTTGGCACTACTGTGAAAGGAATAGAGTCCTTGACTG
>CAUYRH010136482.1:0-14041 GCA_963574655.1 Perodicticus potto | reverse complement strand
ATACATGTAATAATGAAGTATTTGCCCTTCTGTGACTGACATATTTTATTTAGTCTTATGTATTCCAAGTTCATCCATTTCTTCAAAAATGACAGGATTCCTTTTTCTTAAGGCTGAATCATACCTCAGTGTGTCTCACTTTTATTTATCTGCCTATATGGCAATTGACATATCCATATCTTCACTATTGTGAATAATCCTACAATGAACACAGGATACAAATAATATCTTTGAGAATTTGATTTCAGTTCTTTTGGAGATATAAAGAGAAGTTGGATTGCTACATCATATGGTGGTTCTATGTTGAATTTTTTGAGGAATTTTCATATTGGTTTCCATAGTTTCTAGAATCGGATTTCACATGTCTACTAACATCATAAAAGGGTTCCAATTTCTCTATATCCTTTCCAATACTTGTTCTATTTTGATGTTGTTAAATGATAGCTATCTTAACAGGCATAATGTGGTATCTTATGAAGGCTTTGAATGGAAATTTTCTGATATTTAGATGTTGAGAACTTCTTCATATACTTGTTGGCCATTTGTATGTCTCTATAGACAAATGTCTATTTAGGTCATTTGACCAATTTTAATCATGCTATTTGTTTTTTGCAATCGAGTTTTATGAGCCTTTTATATATTTCTGATATTAACCCATTATTGGATATGTGGTCTACAAATATCTTCTCCTATTCATACATTGCCTTTTCATTTTTAAATTGTTTTTTATAAATTCAGATTAATGGGAAGGTGCAAATGACTAGTTTATGTTGTTTGTATTTCAAAAGTAAAGTTACTGTTGGGGCAATTAAGCCCTTGATCCTGGGGGAGGTGCTATGCACCCTCACAATGGGTCCATCACATGAGATCTTACCAATCCACCTAGCTCCAATCTTTTCCCCTTTTCCACTTCTCCCCTCCTTCTTCTTGAATATACATTGTTGGGGTTTTTTGTTGTTGTTGTTGTTTTTGTTTTTTGGGTTTTTCTTTGTATGGACATATATTTTTTTTCTATTACATTTTTATTAGTATTGTGTACATTGGAGACTTATATTTTCATTACAGTGATACAGTTGGGACAGGATAAAAAATTACTTTTTTAAAAGGTAAAGAATAGCCTGTAGTCCCAGCTACTTGGGAGGCTCAGGCACTAGAATTGCTTAAGCCCGAGTGTTGAAGGTTGCTGTGAACTGTGAGAACATAGCACTCTAATGAGAGCAACAGCTTAAGATTCTGTCTCAAAAAAAAAAAAAATGTAAAGTGTTTGTGAGCTTGGCTCCCTATCTTGGAAGCTGAAAACAGCTACAAGAATAAAATGCTTAACCTTTTTTTAAATTGTTATTTGTATATCAACTCATAACTGTGTATATATATGGGATATACTGATTTTATATACAATGTGGAATGCTTACATCAAACTAGTTAACATAACCATAACTTCACTTATTTATTTGTTGTGATCAGATGGTTTTGAACAAGTTAAAAGATGAGGTTAGAAATCAGGGAATTCCGGGAAGATGCCAAACTAGTAGCAATCCTTGACAGAGGATCCTGACCAGAGGGAGAAAAACTGGACAGAATCAGACTCTCTGAAGCCAAAGGTGGGGAACTGAGCCATGAAAGAAGTTTGGCAAGCTGTGACTCCAAGGAAAAGTATTCAAGAAAACAAATTACAGGTACAAAGCCTATCAACTAGAGAATGGGAGACCCCTTCCCCAAGTGGGAGGCCTGCCACAGGCTCTCTGTGAGCAAGCAGGGAACAAAAGACTCATTTTTCCTCACTGGAGAGAGCCACTAAACAATGGGTCTCTTTCTCCAGGGAGGTCCCACTTATGAAACTAGACAGCACCCCGAAAGGCATAATATTGAACAAATATTTCCCCCCACAATTCCAAACTCCCAGTCCATCCTTCCCCCCTCTCATAGCAGTCTGAAGTTCTGTCCCCTGCAGAGTGCACAGTGTTTGGTCTTTTACTGAGAGATCTGGGCATAATGTAGACCACTGAACATTAGGATCGAATCTGTGACTACTGGGGAAGAACAAGGGAGTGGGAAGAACAGGACACTCAGCAAGGAGGAGCAGTCCCCAGGTTATGACTTTGCCTGGCCAGTGGTGGTGTTGACCCTCAGTTTATGCTGTGTCTGGCAGGAAGGGGTGCATAACCCCCATTTCTTATGGTGCCCACAAATGGGAGAGTGGTATCCTGGTGTGGACTGAGTTTGGTGAGCAGAGCTGATACCCAGCCCCAGCTGGACCTGCTAGCAGAGGTTTGCTTATTGTGGACCAAGACCTGAGGGCAAGGGTGTTGTCCCCTGACTCCAACAGAGCTGGCAAGCTTCCAGGCTGTACTGAAACCAGCTAGCAGTGGCATGGTCCCCTGACTCCAACTGGGCAGGGCATCAGATGATTGCTGGGTGTAGACTGAAACCAGTGGGCATGGCGTGGTACCCTGACTAAAATAGAGCCAGTGAGCAGAGGCTTGCCAGTTTTGGACTGAGACTGGTTGCAGGGGCATGGTCCCAGGCTCCAAATGGGCAGGTGAGCAGAGAGGCAGACACCAGTGTGGACCGAGTCTGGTGGGCGGGGTCATGGACTCCTGGCTTCAATTGTGCTGTTGGAGGCCCTTGGATTCCTCTATGTTGAGCAGGATTTGTATTGCCTGAGAGAATTTGGAATTCGTGTCTGGGGCTGTCCACCTGGGGACACTCTGAGGTTGACATTTAAAGTTCTGTAGAGGAAAAGAACTGAAGGGTAGTAGCAGTGCACCACTACTGTATGTATCCTTCCACAGTACCATGGTTTCTTAGGATATGGTAGAGGTTGGCTGATATAAAAACAGAGCTATGTTGCAGTATCTCACCAAGTAAGTCCTTAGAGTCTTCAGCTAAATCTCTGAAAGGGGACATTGTAAGGTTGTAGGGGATAAGCTACAATTACAAAGCCTAATAATTTGGCAAGGGGCGGATTATCTCTACTATCTGGAGCCCCAATTTGAACACATACTACCAGTTCTAATAACCAAATGGTGAAAAATAAACATGATGTGGAACCAATGGAACAGAGTAGATCAACCCCACCCCAGAGAATGACAAAGGAGATAAAACTGAAGATGCCATGCATAGACAAATGAATAAAATGTCAGAAATCCAATTCAGAATACAGATGACAAATAAAATCAATAGAATGGAAGAAAAGTTAGAAATTGAAATCCAAAGAGTAGTTCTAAAGTTGTCTCGAGAAATTAATGAATTCAAATGCAAATTCACCAAAGATAAGGACATAATGATAAAAGAGATCGCAGAGCTCAAAGAAATGAAAAAGTTATTTGAGGAGCTCAAAAATACAGTAGAATCCTGCAGTAATGGAGTTGACCAGGGAGAAGAAAGGATCTCTGAAATGGAAGATAAAGCTTTTGAATGTTCACAACCACTCAAAGAGGCAGATAAATGGAGAGCAAACACTGATCATTCCCTGACAGAGTTGTGGGATCACTCCAAAAGATCAAACTTTTATCTTATAGGAATTCCTGAAGAAGAGGATGGTCTTAAAGGTACAGATGCTCTACTTCAAAAGATTATGGAGGAGAAATTCCCAAACATGGCAACAGATGCAGAAATTCAGATAGTAGACATTTTAAGAATCCAGCAATACACAATCTAAATAAAGTGTCTCCTAGATATATTGTGATTAACTTTGCCAAAGTTACGATGAAGGAGAAAATTCTGCAAGCAGCCAGGTGTAAGAAAAGCGTTACCTACAAAGGGAAAAATATCAGAATGACTGCAGAACTCTCAGCTGAAACTGTTCAAGCTAGAAAAGAATGGTCATTGACGTTCAATCTCCTGAAAACAAAACAACTTTCAGCCCAGGATCCTGTATCCATCTAAACTGAATTTTAATTCTGATGGAGAAATCAAATACTTTAATGACATATACCTGTTGAAGAAATTTGTCATAACTAAACTAGCTCTCCAGAGTATCCTCAGATCCATCCTCCACAATGAATAGCACAATGTTCTATCACCAAAATAAACTCACTCAGAAATTGTAGAACAAAACCCAGTTTCCACAGTGATGAAGGATTAGAATGTCCACTGGACTTTCGAAAAAACACCCCAAACATAACCAGGCTGATCAATTCTCTCAATTAATGTGAATGGTTTAAATTTTCCTCTAAAAAGGCACAGGATGACTGACTGGATACATAAACTCAGACCAGATATCTGCTGAATGCAAGAATCGTATCTTACCTTAAAGGATAAAAATGGACTTGAGGTGAAGGGATGAACATCGATAATACAGGCAAATGGATACCAGAAAAAAGCAGGGGTTGCAATTTTATTTACAGATACAATTGTCTTTAAATCAACCAAGATAAAGAAAGGTAAGGATGTCACTACAAATTTGTCAAGGGAAACACCCAACATGGAGAGATTTTGATAATTAACATTTATGCACCCTACCAGAATGCTCCTCAATTCATAAAGCAATCCCTAATGGATATGAACAACTTCATATATTCCTGCACTATAATAGTTGGAGATTTTAACACCCCTTTGGCAGTTCTGGATAGATCCTCCAAGAAGAAACTAAACAAACAAATAATGGACTTAAACTTTGACCTAGAATGAATGGACTTAACATAAATCTACAGGAGATTTCATCCTAATAAAACTGAATATACATTCTTCTCATCAGCGCAGGGATCATCCTCCAAAATTAATCATATCTCAGGACACAAGTCTCACTTCAGCAAGTTTAAAAGAAAACAAATTTTTCCATGTATTTTCTTGGACCATCATGGAATAAACATTGAACTGAACAGCAATAGGATTCTTCATATTCAAACTAAGACATGGAAACTAAACAACCTTATGCTGAATGACAGCTGGGTCAAAGATGAGATTAAGAAAGAAATCACCAAATTTTAAGAATAAAATGCCAATGCAGACACAAATTGTCAACAACTGTGGGATACTACAAAGGCAGTCCTAAGAGGGAAATTTATAGAATTTGAAGCCTTTATCAAGAAAACAGAAAGAGAATAAGTTAACAACTTAATGGGTCATCTTAAGCAACTGGGAAAGGAAGAACATTCCAACCCCAAACCCAGCAGAAGAAAAGAAATAACCAAAATTAGAACAGAATTAAATGAAATTGAAAACAAAAGAATAATTCAGAAGATTAAAGGATCTAAAAGTTGTGTTTTGAAAAGATTAACAAAATTGGTAAACCTTTGCCTAACCTAACCCAAAACAGAAAAGTAAAATCTCCAATATCGTCAATCAGAAATGATAAAGTAGCAATAACAACAGACAACTCAGAAATTAAACAATCCTCAATGATTACTATAAAAATTCTATTCTCAGAAATATGACAATCTAAGAGTAATGGACCAATACCTGGAAGCAAACTACCCTCCTAGACTCAACCAGAAAGAATTATAAATTTTTAATAGACTAATATAAAGCAATGAAATAGCATCAACTATATGAAGTTTCCCCCCCAAAAAAAGTCCAGGAACAGATGTTTCCAAAACATAGAAAAGGAAGTAATACTTCTCTACACATTCTCTGATGGAAATATCACCCTGATTCCTAAACCAGTAAAAGACCCAATAAAGAAAGAAAACTATAGACCAATATATTTAATGAATATCAATGCAGAAATATTCAATAAAATCCTAGCAAGCAGAATTCAACAACACATCAAAAAAATTATACACCATGATCAATTTGGTTTTATCCCAAGGTTACAAGGTTGGTTCAACATATGTAAATATAAATATAATGCATCACATAAATAAAATAAAAAACAAAGACCATACAATTCTCTCAGTTGATGCAGATAAAGCATTTGATAATATCCAGCATCAATTCATGATCAGAACACGTAAGAAAATAGGCTTAGATGAGTCATTTCCTCAACTGATAGAGGCCATTGACAGCAAACCCATAGCCAATATCATATTGAATGTTGTAAAATTGAAAACATTTCCACTCATATCTGGAACTATACAAGGATTCCCTTTGTCTCCACTGCTACTCAACATAGTAATGGAAGTCTTAGCCATCATAATAAGGCAAGAGAAGCTGATCAAGTGTATTCAGATGGGGTCAGAGGAGATCAAACTCTCACTCTTTGTGGATGACATGATCTTATACCAGGAAAACCCCCGGGACTCAACTACAAAACTCTTGGAAGCAATCAAGGAATACAGCAGCGTCTCAGGATACAAAATCAATACTTACCAAAGAGTAGCTTTTATATATACCAACAATAGTCAAGCTGAAAATATAGTCAAGGACTCTATTCCTTTTAGATTAGTGTGAAAGAAGATGAAATATCTGGGAATTTACCTAACAAAGAATGTGAGAGACCATTTTAAAAAGAATTACAAAACTCTGAGAAAAGAAATAGTTGAATATGCTTACAAATGGAAAAATATACCATGCTGGTGGTCGAGGAGAATCAACATTGCTAAAATGTATATACTACACAAAGCAATCTATAGATATAATGCAGTCCCTGTTAAAGAACCATTGTCATACTTTACTGAGCTTCAAAAATTAGTACTTCGTTTTATGTGGAATCCTGGAGTACCATAGCCAATACATCACTCAGAAGTAAATGCCAATCAGGAGATATCATGTTACTAGACTTAAGGCTATACTATAAATCTATAGTGATCAAAACAGCATGGTACTGGCACAAAAAAGAGAGGTAGGTATATGGAACAGAGTTAAAAACCAAGAGCTGAATCCAGTCACTTATCGTCATTTGATCTTTGATAAGGCTATCCAAAGTATTCATTGGGTGAATTATTTCATACTTAACAAATGGTGCTGGGTGAACTGGTTAGATACATGCAGAAGATTGAAACTGGACCTTCACCTTTCACCATTAACAAAAATTGATTCTCATTGTATAAAGATTTAAACCTAAGACATTAAACTATAAAAATACTAGAAGAGAATGCAGGGAAAACGCTTGAAGAAATTGGCCTGGAATGATTTTTTATGAGTGTGACCCCCCTGGAAATTGAAGCAATACCAAAAATATATTACTGAGATCTGATCAAACAATAAAGCTTCTGCACGGCCAAGACAACAATAAGTAAAGCAAGCAGGTAGCCTTCAGAATGGGTGAAGATATTTGCAGGTTATGTTTCTGACAAAGGTCTGATAACTAGAATCCACAAAGAATTCATCTATAAGAACAAATAATTCCTTTTCTTTGTAAAGAGACTTGAACAGAATCTTGTCTGGAGAAGACAGGTGCATGGCCTACAAAGACATGAACAAATGCTCATCATCTTTAATCATCAGAGAAATTCAAATCACAACTACATTGAGATATTATCTAACTCTAGTAAGATTATCCCACATCACAAACTCCCAAAACTTCAGATGTTGGCATGGATGTGGAGAGAAGGTAACACCTTTACACTGTTGGGTGGAATGGAAGTTAATTCATCCTTTTTGGAAAGGAGTTTGGAGAATATTCAAGCAACTAAAAATATTTCTCCCATTCAATCCTGGAATTCCTCTATTAGGTATATACCCAGATGATCAAAAATCATTTTACAACAACGACATTTGCACCAGAATGTTCATTGCATCCCAATTCATAATTGTCAAGTCATGGAAGCAGTGCCTATCAACCCATAAATGCATTAACAAATTATGGTATATGTACACTGTGCAATACTATACAGCCATAAACGTGATGGAGACTTTACATCTTTTACGTTTACCTGGATGGAGCTGGAACATATTCTTCTTTGTAAAGTATCTCAAGAATGGAAAAAGTATCCAATATACTTAATACTGTTATTAAACCAATATATAATCACCTACACATTTACATGAATGAAAATACAAAACTATAGTATAGAAAGCAGGGGGTAAGAGAAGGAAGAGAAGAGGGGAAGGAGAGGCCAAGAGGAGGGAGGGTTTTTGGTGGGATCTCCTCTATTGTGCATAATGCAATGGCACATTTTAAAACCATTAAGAGTATAAATGACTTACCACAACAACTAAGTGAGGTGATGATTATGTTAAGAAGGTTGACTTAAGCTTTCCATATTGTATATCAAATCAGCATATTGTATCCCATAAATGAATCAATGTATACAGGTATGATTTAATACAAAAAATTAAAAAAAAATTCTGTACTACTCAAAGCAATCCCCATCAAAATACCATTGATTTTCTTTGTAGAAACAGAAAAAAAAAAAAAAAAAAACCTGAAACTAACTTGGAACCACAAAAGCTCCAGAATAGTCAAATCAGTCCTGAGCAAAATAACAAACTGAAGAAATCAAAATTGTCTGAATTCAAATTATATCACAGAGCTATATAAACCAAAACAGGTTGATACTGGCATAAAAAGAGATACATAGACCAATGGAATTGAACATAGAACCCAGAAATAAGTCTACATATCTACTGTGAACTCACTTCTCACAAAATTGCTAAGAAAATACATTGGGGAAAGGATAGTCTCTTGAATAAATGGTGCTAGGCAAACTTGATATGTATATATAGAAGAATAAAACTAGATCCCTATTACTCAACATCTATAAAACTAAAATCAAAATAGTTAAACATTTAGCACTAAGACTTTGAAATATAAAACTACTAAAAGAAAATGTTAGGAAAATTCTCCAGGTTATTGATCTGGGCAATGATTTCTTGAGTAATACCTTAAAAACACAGACAACCAAAGCAAAAAATGGACAAATGCAATCATTTCATGCTAAAAAGCTTTTGTGCAGCAAAAGAAACAATCAACAAAGTAAATAGGTACAATGCAGATTGGGAAAATATATTTGCAATCTACCCATCTGACAAAGGATTAATATCTATAATATATAAGGATCTCAAAGAACTCAGTAGGAGAAAATCAAATAATCTCGTTAAAAAATGGGCTAAGAATATGGGGAAAGGGGCAAGGGTAGGGAGGGGAGGGGGAATGTTAGGGCGGAGGGAGGGTAATTGGTGGGGCCACACCTACAGTGCATCTTAGAAGTGTACAGGCGAACCTTACTAAATGCAGAATACAAATGTCTTCATATAATAACTGAGAAAATGCCAGGAAGGCTATGTTAATCAATTTGATGAAAATAGTTAAGATTGTATATAAAACCAGCACATTGTACCCCTTGATTGCACTATTGTACACAGCTATGATTTAATAATAAAGATAATAAAATTTTAAAAAAAGGGCTAAGATCTGAATAGACATTTCTCAAAAAAATAACAAAGACTCACAAATAGTCAACAGGAGTATGAAAAATACTCAACACCATTAGTCATCAGAGAAATGCAAATCAAAACTATAATAAGATGATATCACATCTCATTTCAGTTTAAATGACTTTTATGAAAAAAGTAGGCAATAATTAATGTTAGTGAAGATACAGAGAAAGGAAAACCATTGCCCACTGTTGTTAGCAATGTAGTGCAACCACTATGGAGAACATTATGGAGGTTCCTCAAAAAACTAAAAAACAGAATTAACATATGTCACAGAAGTCTCACTACTGGATATATAGCCAAAAGAAAAAAAACATTATATGGAAAAATACATATGCACTTCCATGTTTATTATAGCACTATTCACAATAGCCAAGAATTGGAATCTACCTAAGTGTCCATCAGCAGATGAATGGATAAAGATAATATTGGTCATATATACAATGGAATATTATTTAGCCATGGGAAAAGAATGAAATCATGTCATTTGCAGTGAAATCCATGGATTTAAAGAACATTATGTTAAGTAAAATAAGTGAATCAGAAAGAGAAATAACACATTCTTTCGTATGTGGAAGCTAAACATTAAAATAGTTTATCACATTGAGATAGAGAGTAGAATGATGGTTACCAAAGGCTTGGAAGTGTAGTGGGTGAGAAGGGTAAAGTTAGTGTAAGAAAATATAGTTAATTATATTGGATAAACAATATTTTGTAACACTACAATGTGACTATAGTCAATAATAAATTATGGTATACTATAAAATAACTGAAATAGTTGAATTATAATGTTCCTAAAACAAGGAAATGATAAATGCTTGAGTCTTTGGATATTCTACCTACACCGTTTTGATCACTAGATATTCTATGACTGTATCAAAACATCACTTTTACCCCATAAATATATATAACTAGTATGCCCATAAAAATAAAACTTAAAAAAATTAAAAAGTTATATGTGGACTCAGATAAGAAACTGTACTTAAATGTGAACAAGAAGTTCTATGTTCCTTACTTCCAAATAATTTTATAAACTAACATCTACAATAATAGTAATGTGCTATATTAATTCATTTTTATTTTTCATTTTGTATATTTAATTTTTACAGTGTGATATTTTGTTACATATGTGCATAGTGAAATGATTATTATGATGATTCACCAAATTCAAATATTTATCTCTTTACAGTTAATTTTTGTGTGTGTAGTAATAACATCTCACTTCAGTTTAAATGACTTTTATGAAAAACTTAGGCAATAATGAATGTTAGTGAAGGGTATAGCTTCCAGTATATAATATTCTTAACTGTGGTATAGTCATCAGTCTGCACATTAGATCTAGAGATTTACTTATCCTACGTAATTGGAACATTGTAAACTTTGAGCTACATCTCTCCATCCAATCCCCTCCCACAGCTAGTAACCACTGAATGGTTACTCTCTGTTTCTACGTATTTGACCTTTTAAAATTCCACATGGAAGTGAGCTCATGCCGTATTTGTCTTTCTTTGTCAGGCTTATTTCATTTGGCATAGTATCTTGCAGGTTCATCTATGTTGTCAAAAATTACAGTATTTTGTGGGTCGATGGGCACTTGGGCTTCTTCCATGACTTAGCAATTAAGAATTGGGCTGCAATAAACATTCTGATACAAATATCTTTGTTACAATGTGATTTTTGGTATTCTGGATATATACCTAGTAGAGGTATTATAAAGTAGAATGGCAGGTCTATTTTGAGACCTCTAAGTATTCTCCAAACATCTTTCCAAAAGGAATGTATTAGTTTGCATTCCCAGCAGCAGTGTAGAAGTGTTCCCTTTTCTCCACACCCACACCAACATCTCTGGTTTTGGGATTTTGTGATGTGGTCTAATCTAACCGGAGTTAGATGATATCTCAAAGTAGTTTTGATTTGCAATTCTCTCATGATTAAAGATGATGAGCACATTGTACCCCATGATTGCATTAATGTACACAGCTATGATTTAATTAAAAAAAGAAAAAAAATACAGGATTTCCTACTTTTTAAAGGTGTGTAATATTACATTGTGGGCGTGTACATCAAATTTCCTTTATGCATATAGCAATGGACACTTAGGTTATTTGCGCATTTTGTTTTTTGTGAATAATGCTGCAATGAACTTTAATTTCATTTCCCTTAGGTTTAAATTACCAAAAGGACTTGCTGAATCATATGGTAGTTCTACTTTCGGTTTCTTGAGAAAGCTCCATACTTTTTCCAGTAATGGCTGTACCAATTTACATACTAACCAACAGTGTATAAGAGTTTTAATTTGTCAACACCCTCACCACCACTTGTTATCTATTGTCTTCTTGATACTAGCTATGCAATGTATACAATGTACTATATTTATATCAGATATTTCTTTGTATAAAGTAGTATTAAGATATTCAAACTTCTCCTGATGCTCAAAATATCCCTGTGAAGATGGTGGAGCAGGTATTATCATTGAAACATCTCAATGATTAGACAAAATTTATGAATATTTAAACTACTGTAGCCTAGGCAAGCACATATTGGTATATGTTGTAGTCACAGTCAATTCAGGGTTTATTCTAGGCTAAAAAAGTCTCCAGAACATTCAAAACTGCAGAATTGAGAAAGTCATCCTCAGAGTTTGTAATAGCATTAAAGTTACACACACGAGATAAGGAAAATAATCAAGTTAAATTTTATCGTTATTACTTAGATTGGTTGCCTTTTGATGTACTTCATTCTTTCCTAAGAATTCCATTGATTAGAGGAGGGCATCAATTTAAGGAAGCCATAGTTATGTTCTTAAGGATAAATTGCTTCCTTCTTTTGTCCCACATGTACAGAAGGTAATACAGACAATCGTCTTAGAAATATCAGCAATGCCCAAAATAAAAGCAAGATGAAAAAATTAAAATGTGTCTATAATTACTATGATTTTAAAGATAAATAAATAATTGTTATGGTCACTCAGTAGTAACAACCTCACAAGTGAAATGCTAATAGCTTCTATTGGTTGCGGATTCTCATTTTCATACTATGTAGACCTGAAACGCTGCTGAAATATAATGTTACTTCTACATAAATCCTCCCAGTCCATAGTGGGTAATATTTTCCTTTACAAATCTAAGATTTTCTTTTTTTTCATAGTTTACAGCAACATACATTTCAATTATTTTTTTGCTAACTCTTTGTTTTGAAATATTATGAATTACTAGCTTGTCCATTTAGATAACAATATAAGATAATAATCATAGGGCTTTACAACCTACTGAGACTCCATCCTACATTTGATATACTTCAGTAATTTTTTCCAGTGATTATATGGCAGTATAGTCAAAATAAGTCATTATTAAAGAGGTCTGATTTCCTGAGCTTCATTCTAATGTTAATTCTGTTTTCTTTTTTGTTGTTGTACATTCTATTTTCAAAGGTAAGTCGCAGTAATATTTGCTGCAAGAAAACTCAACTTGCATTCTTGCACCCTTTAAATGTCAACTGTTTTTAAAATTTTCTGTGATTAATATATATTTAATACATGTGTACATTTACTATATATAAACATATATGGTACAGTAGATGATCTAATACATACCCAAATAAGAGAAAACTTCAAATAAATTCAAGGTGGGGGGCAGGGGAACGAGGAAACTGGGACAAGGGAGGAGGGAGAGAGGTGGAGGGTGATGTGTATGGCACACCTCTTGGGGGTGGGGCACAATTATAAGAGGGACTTTACCTAACAAATGCAAGTAGAGTAACCTAATTTTTTGTCTCCTCAATGAACCTGAAACAATGAAAAAAAGAGGGAAGAGCAACAAAAACATATGTGGTAAATAAATATTCATGTATTTGAAGACCATTTGTCCACAAAGACAAATTTATTGAAAACAAAGTCCTATTGCTTTGCCATCTAGTCTGGCTAGTAATTATGACAAAATTGCTAGGAAATTTGCTCTTTTTGTTTTCTGAGTACCTGCGTTTACAGATTAATAATATGATGAGGAACAAAATTATAAACAACAGCAAGAAAAGCTATCATTTATGATTTACTTACTATATGATGCCAAGCACTGCTCCATACTTTTGCATTTATTTACTCAATCCTCACAATAGTAATACAAGATAGATACTACTACTGTCCTTATCTTATAGTTTAGAAAACTGAGGCACATAGACTGAGTAATATTCTCAATATATAAACCTAACAAGTGATGAGGTTGGGATTTGAATTCAGGAAAGCTGTCTCTAGAATTTGTTTCCTTAATTGCTGACTATTATCATTTTTCATAAATCATAAAAAGCCTAAAGATTCCATGCATCTAGTAAACACTAAAAAAATATGCTTTTTATTTATGAACTACATTAACACAAAATGATACGTAGAGAAAATAAAACAAATATTTCAATGCTGTGTCTTGCCTCATGACCAGTTTTATTGCCAGAAACAACTAATTTAAAATATTTTGATTATTTTTCTGAAATTTAGCTTTCTGTATCAAGATAACAAGCTATAAGTACTATATTTGATTTATCTATTCTAGACATTATTTTCTGACATTTTGCTATAGCAGAGGAAGATAAAATCTAGCATTTATTGCCCTCATCTCTCCGTATTTAAAAATTTATCTGTACAATAATTTCCATAGATCAATAGTGAATATCTGCATCATCTGATTAAGTTGATGATATTCATTGCAGAGACATGGAGTATAATATGACTGTATTTACTTCAGTATACAATGATTCTCCAGGAGTTAATAATTGCTTCATTTCTAAAAAT
>CAUYRH010136481.1:0-11527 GCA_963574655.1 Perodicticus potto | reverse complement strand
CCCCCTGTTCTGCTTTCTGTTTTCCTCTCTTCCAAGTGATATTATACTGTGGGTTTGTTGAGTTGCTTCTCATCCATGTCCCCCACTAGAGTGGGAGCTCCATGAAGGCAGGGACTATCTATCTGTTCCCTGCCATCCCCCCCGGCAATTCCCGGCTGGGGACTGATCCGGAGAGGCCCGGCGAAGGGTGGGGGGAGAGAGGATGAAGGGTGAGGTCACACTTGTGGTGCATATTTGAAGGGTCAGGAGAAAACTTCTAAATACGGATCAAAAACGTTTTCACATAGTAAATGAGAAAATATCATGAATGTTATATCAATCAGGTTGATAAAAATATCTCCAATTGTACGTGAAGCCCGCACACTGTACTCCATGACTGAATTATTGTACACAGCTATGACTCAATAATTAAAAAAAAATAGAAGCTGGATAGATGGGTTCTGAATGAATTAAATGAGTGTCAGAAGAGAAATCATCTTGAAGCTTGCCTTCTTTTGCTATCACAACATTACTGGTACTACCCACAACTGCTTCACGAAACCTTCAGTCAATTAGTGGCAGATGTCTACTACAACCATGTGAATGACGTGATGAAGATAGTCATGATTAAGCAGCCAAGATTGGTCAATAAATACAGGCCAATCTTCTGCCTGCTGCTCCAACTACAGAAGACTGTCTTGGAAATTCTCTGTCATCCAACTAACTACCATTACTTGTTTCATGCTTTGGAGCACTTCTTGCAAGAAAAAATATTCAATTCTCAACAAGCTGTGAAAAACACCTTCTGCAATTGCTTTGCCACTGGCTCCCCAGGCTGCTTTGCTACTGGCATCACAACCACCATTAAAATGGCAAAACCGTGTCAATAGTTTAGGCACATACTTTGATTAATTGTACTGCTGCTTATTTGAGAGATAGTAAACTAAACATTTCATGTTTCATATTATTTTATAGAATCAAGAGAAAATAAAAATCCAGGGAACAGTACTAGTAATTATAGATTTGGGGTGTTTTTTTTTTTTGTCTTTTGCTATAAACAAGCTAATTTTAACAGCTTTTGTCCTTAATAAAGTTAATCAGCTCCAACAGAAATGAAAATGTGAGAAAACAAGAATTTCAGTAGATGTCAACTTCTGATCTGACATCTCACTTTTTTGCATTACTGGTATTCATGTTCTGAAGAACTGTCTGCATGATTAGTAAGAAAATTAAGATATTATTAATCAATCTTCATCAGTAAGAGCATTAAAAAATTTTGAGGCCTAGAAAATATGTGTACTAATTAGTTAACCTGTTTTTGTCTGTGGTTCTATCATTTGTTTAGTTTAATAAATTAAATTAAATAATTATACAAAGCAAGCCCCTTAAAAATAGATGATTGCTTTTTGAAGAAGGCAAATAAAAACCCTGAATTTAGGTTAGAGTTAACTTGGCATCTAGATAAAACACAATAATTTTGTCGCACAAAAATTTTGAGAAAATAATTCATATTATTGTACCCAAAACTTTCTGGTATGGGATATTTTAAAATTGAGTTTCATATACTTGAGTGGGAGTGCTACTATTAATTAGCTGCGCAAATGTAGGCAGATCAAATAAACTCTGATTCTCTCTTTACAAGATGAGGAGTTTGAGCTATTTAAACTCAGAGAAAATCTTCAAGATACAAAAATTCCATTATTTTATTTTACCACAGGGAAATTAAAATCAGGTATCATTAAGAATATGCACTCAGAGCGGCTTTATGATCTTTTCTATTTTTATATTTTTCTTACAATGTTTTACTAAGTCTTTAAAACCTTCCCCTTTGAGGGCAGCGCCTGTGGGTCAATGAGTTAGGGCGCCAGCCCCATAAACTGGGGGTGGCAGGTTTGAACCCGCCCTGGCCAAGAACTGAAAAAAAACCAACAACAACAAACCTTCCCCTTTGAGTTCCCTGATACACCAAACCAGTGACCGCCAGTTCTCTGGGAGAACCGTCTTTTTTAGAATTCTCACATGCTGCTGCTTTTTTTTCTTGAAACTCCCTGGAGAAACTGAGTATTTACCTCATTCCAAGTCTGTTTTCTTTTTCTTTTTCTTTGAGATAAAGTCCCACCCTATTGCCTTTGGCAGAGTGCTGTGATGTCACAGCTCACAGAAACCTCCAGCTCTTTGGCTTAGGCAATTTTCTTGCCTCAGCCTCCTGAGTAGCTGGGACCACAGGCATCTGCCACAATGCCCAGCTATTTTTTTGTTGCAGTTTGGCCTGGGCTGAGTTCAAACAGGCCACCCTCAGTATATGGGGCCGGCGCCCTATTCACTGAGCCACAGGTGCCGCCCTCTGTTTTATTTTTCTAATATTTTTGTCCCCTGCTTTGTTATTTATTAATTTACTTTGAATAGATTTAGTGAGTACAAGTGTTTTTTGTTATGTGTTTGAATTGTATACTGTCGAAGTCAGGGCTTTTAGTTCACATTGTACCTGATAAGTAACTGTTTAGCCCTCACTGCCCCTGAATCTCCCACCTTTTTAGTTGCAAAGTCCTTTATGCCCCTTTATGACCATATATCCCCATTGTTTGGCTTCCACTTACAAGTGAGAACATGTGGTCCTTGTTTTTTCATTCCTGAGATGCTTCACTTAGGATCATGGTCTCCAGTTCCATCCAAGTTGCTGCAAAAGACATGATTTAATTTCTTTCATGGCTGAGTAGTATTCCGTGGTATATATGTATAGTACATCACATTTCTTTAAACTCATTCATCCATTGATGGGCACTTAGATTGATTCCATGTCTTTGTAATTGTGAATTGTGCTGCAATCAACATCCAGGCACAGGTGTCCTTTTGATAAAATGACTTTGCTTCCTTTAGGTGGATACATAATAGTGAGATTGCTGGATCAAATGGTAGTTCTATTTTTAGTTCTTTTAGTAACCTGTATACTGTTTTCCATAGAGGTTGTACTAATTTACAGTCCCACCAACAGTATATAAGGTTCTAGAGCCAGGCTTACTAGTTACAAAGTCCAGTGCTGCTCCTTAACTCGTCTGTTTGTCTTACCTCACTAATCCTATCTTATAGCATTGTACGCACTAAATGAATGAACATGTGGAAAGAACTTGGAAAATTTTCTATATAATAGAAAGCACTATATAAGTACATGTGAATAATATTTCTTCTTTTTAAATGCAATGCCATGTTATATGGCTGTCTTCAAACGCCTTTCATCATTCCTTTTCCAAACTCTCCATTAGATACTCAGGTAATTGCAGAAATAATTACCTATGAAGAGAGTTAATCACCACTTTCTGTTTTTCTCAGCATATACTATTTACCCAGAAAAGTGTGGTTACGCTGTGACTTCAGCTAGTTGCTCTACAAGAATGACTTCTACTTAAGTCAATGAGGAGCTGTTCCCTGCAGCCCTACTGGCTCCACCTGCCTACCTGTTGATGCTGCAGTTTAGGTCCCACAATCACCCCAAGCATATTTTAAGCCAATTTTAGAGACTTCAGTGGTGGCAATACAGCACACAAATGATTATGAAAAGTTCCTGCTACATTACATCAAAACATGCTCAATAAAACTCTTTTTAAATTCCATTTTAAATGAATTGACAAGCATGCAAGAAATCTGCTAGATAAAGTCCACACACTTGGAATAATTTTGCTCCACTCCCAATGGGGGTCAAGAATGCTACCAAATGTTTCAGAAAGAAATATTTTAATCCTACACAATGTCTTCTAGGGAACATAAGAAGAGGAAATACTGCTAAGTTATTTATTAGCTTGCAAAATCTTGGTATCAAAACCTGACATATAAATGAGAAAGATGCTAGAATTCAGTATAATTCAAGAATAGAGATACAAAAACCCTAAACAAAAAATGAAGAATTGGATCCGGCACTAAGAGTGAAACATGGAGTGAAGTTTATCCCAGGGATGAAAAGCGGGTTTCATATTGCATAAACTAGTAATGCAATTTCTATAGAACAAGTAAGTGAAATAAACACAAGTAACACATGATCATTTTACTAGATGCAGGAAGCATTTGATAATGTTAACATCCATTCACGATGAAAATTCTAGGCAAAAGAGAAATGGGAAAAGGAGATTCATTAATATGATAAAAAGAATCTCAAAAAAATAAAAATTCAGTATACTAAAGGCAAAATGTTGAGAGCTTTTCCTTAGAGAGCAGGACAAGACAAGGAAGTGCTACATCCACTTTCACTCTTCCCAGTGTTGCATTAGTAATCTCAGCTATACTTGAAGGTTTTAAAAAATATAAGAATTAGAAAGGTACAAATTAATCATTATGTGCAGCCAATATGCTTTTGTACATAAAATAAAATCCCAAAGAATCTGAAGACAGAATATTGGAATCAATTAGGAGAGTTTTACAAAGCAATTGGATACAAAATCCATTTACTAAAATTTGTTGCACAATGTATTTCGTTGTGTTAGCTACAAAGAGTTGGAAAATACATTTTAAAAACAGATAACATTTAAGTTGGTACCTAGAATATTGTATTTTTCAAAATTGCTGAAAGAGCAGATTTTAAATGTTATCATTACCAAAAAATGGTAAGTATGTGAGGTGATAAATGAATATGTTAATTCGGTTGATATCATCATTTTACAAGGTTCACATATATGAATAAAAAATTATACCCTTGAATATATACAAAAGCATATATATGACTTTCTGACAAAAGTGTTGTTAGTTCTGGCTCGGCGCCTGTGGCTCAATGGGCTAAGGCACCAGCCATGTACACCTGAGCTGGCAGGTTCGAATCCAGCCCGGGCCCACCAAACAACAATGACGGATGCAACCAAAAAATGGCCAGGCGTTGTGGCGGGCGCCTGTAGTCCCAGCTACTTGGAAGGCGGAGGCAGGAGACTCGCTTGAGCCCAGGAATTGGAGGTTGCTGTGAGCTGTGATGCCACAGAGCTCTATCCAGGGTGACAGCTTGAGGCTCTGTCTCAAAAAAAAAAAAAAGTGTTATTATTTCCACACATACGATTCTTTTATTCTATAAATAAATAAAGCTTTAGAAGGCAAAACAACTCTGATGTCTAAGAGACACAATATTTGATTGTCATTAAAAATATTTTAAATAAAAAAATTAGAACAGACATGTAAGGTCATTAATATCCAGAATAAAATCAATACAAAAGGTTATGAAACAACTTATAAAAAAATAAGCAAAGATTTGAGCAAATTTTTCACAAAAGAGGAAACCCGAATGGCTAATAAACATAAAGAAAGTTTGCTCAACTCTCCTAAGGATTAGGAAAATGTAAATGAAAATCACTCATAAGTTATAGCAAAATTAAAAACTTTGACAATACTATGTGTTAGTGAGGAATGAGCAGCAAAGGTACCTCTCAGACAATATTGTATTCATGTACTTGGTGCAACCACGGCATCAGAGTTTGCCTTCTCTGGGAAAGTTGAAAATGTGCATAAACCCAGCAATTCCAATACTAGAGGAAGTTTTGTACATGTGCATCAAGAAAAATACATAAGAACGTTTGTCCCAGGCTGAAAACAACTAATTATTTATCAACGATATGAATAATTTGTGGTACATTCATAAGTGGGATACCATCCAGCAATGGAAATAAAAGTACAGCTGCACATTAACATAGATGATTCTCACAAACAAATTGGTGGTTAAAAGAAGCAAGTTACAAAGGACAATATGTAGTCAGAATTCATTTATACATAAACTTCAAAATTAACAAAATTAAATTATGTTATTTAGTTGAAGTCTATAGTGGTGGTAAAACTATCAAGAAAAACAAAGACATTTTATTATAACAGAAGCCAGGCTAGGGTAGGAAATGGGATGTGGGTCTAGAAGGAACGGAAAATTAGCTTCTAAGTATTGACGATTTCCTGTTTCTTAACCTAGGGAGACAAGCAATTACCTTAATGATTGTTATTTTATAAATCTACCTTTCCATCCATTTATGCATCTACTTATCTACCTTTTTCTGGATATATTTCACAGGTAAGAAAAGTAAAAAAAATTCTGATGACTAAAATGTCTATGGGCTTATAGCTCAGTAGGAAAACCCCGTTAAGACATCAGCTTGTTCACCAATTTCTTCTGAATATTCTATGTCAATAATACCCTACCTTGGGTGACTAAATCATTCTGAAGAAAATAATCGTTTAAAGAGATATAATGTAGTATTTGAAAATTCAATTTTAAAAGATGAAGCTTATGCAAAAATCCTAGTGATTGTTTTATTTCAAAAATAATTATAGTGGTCCATCGTTACTCTTCTCACAGAAAATACAGGCAAATTGGAAACCATACATTTATAATTTTAAAAATTAATTCCTTATTAATAAAACATTCCTGCATTTGTCTCTATTATTTCCTCCAGACATTTAAAGCTAAATTTATTTATATATTTTTTGCTAGTTATGCAGTTAGGATTTAATTAGTTGAATGCCTACAGCAAATAAACCATTTCCAAGAGATTCCATGAAGCTCCCCCAATCTGAGGAAAATCTCAGAGTCACTTGATTTGAATTCTCTTGAGTATGAAAATAATAAATTCAGTCTCACAGTGACTGAGTTGAGTCATTTTTTATAAAGTGAAAAACTCTATTTTCAGAAAAACGTAAGTGTAGAAGGTTTCTATTGACCCATGGAGGATAAGACTTCTCCTCCCACCCCCTGAAGCATCTCTCTTAAGCTGTCAGGCATTGACATAGATGCTTGTTATTAAATCACTCCTACAACACGGTAGAGATCTGCTCTAATGAATGTAAAAATTCGGCTTCCTTTAAGTTACATTTAAGAGTTTAATGGTGTGCATGATATATACTAAGGATGATGCCCAATGATTTGGGGACTCAATTCTTCAATTGAGAGTTAAGCGAAATTTCAGTCTTTGTTGTATGAACTTTATTTTAAAGACTCTTCATCCATATAGACAAATGCATTGTGAAAGAAACTAAACAAATCTGAAGATGGTTTGCTGAGATGCACAGGGGCTTCTTATTCACAGAAGATGTTTATATATGTGCATTTTGAATGACCACTATGTACCACTTGACTGCTAGAAAAGAAATCTAAATAATTCAACATGAGTTATATAATCAGTTTTCAACTTCTATTAAAATATCTATTTGGCTTTTCTTTGGGATGGCGATGCATGTATAGGTCAATTTGGGGAGAATTGTTGTCTTAACAACAGCAAATCTTTCAGTCTTAATATAGATTGCCATTTAATTTTATCTGTAATTTATTTCAGCAATGTCTAGTAATTTTCAGTATAGTAGCCTTTCATATTTTCTTTAAATTTATTGTATTTTGTATTTTTGCTTGCTAATAAAAATATTTTTGTTTTAATTTCATTTTTTAATTATTTATAGTATACAGAAAGACGCTTTTTGTGTATTTAATTTTATATCCTACAACTTTAAGTCACATTTAGTTTTTTAGTAGATTTCCTAGGATTTTGAATTCTATTTGAAAGTAAAACTATCTTTGTTTGGAATTCTTTTTGTGTAAAGGTTTAGGTTTTGAATTCAATTTCCTGAAGATAAAAACTATTTAAATTTTCCTTTTGTCCCTAGTAATTTGTGTCTATTAAAAACCTTGTTCATTTTTTCCAGTTGTGAAATGTATTAGCATCATTTTTTATAACATTCCTTTGTTATCTCTTTACTATTGCACGATCTATAGTAATGCTGTTTTTCATTCTTTACATTGGTAATTTTCTATAAGAGTTAGTGTCAGAACCTACTGATGTAGTTAGTTTTTCCTATTAAGAACCGGAATTTCCCTTTGTGGTCTTTTCCTGGCATCAGAAGGTCCCTTTAGAATCTGCCTCTATCTAGCTGAGCATGGCCAGGGAAGAAAAGAATGATTATATAAATGAATTGAATTGTTAACTAGGGAGTAGTCAAAAAAACTAAGGGAGTAACTGTAGGACGGGATATTTTGTTGCTTAAGGGAGCTAGAACACAAAACTGAAAAAAGGGAAGGAGCCTTTCTGGGCTTGAAGGCACTTAACTCAGCATGTGGTGTTGAATATCTGGCAAACTTCCTAGTGCTTCAACGTGCTGCTGGGGTGGCTGTTGGAAGCCTGGAGAAGGTGAGGGTGCACCCAGAGTGACGTTGCAATGCTTAAATTGCTATAGCAGAAAGTGATGGGGGGAAACAAAGGCGTCAGAGAAGAAAGCATCCTAAAGTGGGTACATGAGAACAAAAAACATTTTCAAGTGCTATAGTACGGGAAGGCCAGAGGCTTAACCATCACCAAGGCCAAGAATGCACTGGCTAGACTGTCATTGGCGACATCAGTCATGGCTCTTCAGAGACTGACAGCAAAAGAAATTAACAGAGCTCGGCATATTAATAACAAGGGCCATGATAAGGCCCCAAATCAATAGAGGTTGGGTAGTGCCCCAATCCAGGGTGTTTTAATTACTGTATGTGACTGACCAGCAAGATCAGCATGACACCCAAGGAAGCATGACGTTCATAGAAATATGGAGATCGTTAATAGACTACAGCCTCCCTTGGAGAGACACATGAGCTACCAACAAGGGTGCTTAACTTACATAATACAAGAAAATCAGAGCGGATGAACAGGGGGCCAAGGACAGTTGCTCTTAAATAAAAAAAAAGTCATCATCCTTTGCCCAGTTTCCAGGCCAGAACCAGTTGATAAGAGCAGTCTGTTGATCCTTCGGAGGAAGGGTCTCATAACACCATCATGTGCATGTGTGATAATCCCATCCTTTCCTAAACATAGTAGAACTTATTATATTTATTCCCGTATTTTTCTTTTTCATTGATAAATATCATAAGAAATATGAGGTTATAGTTTAGGAGTCTCTAAAATTTGCTATCAGCTAACAATTAAATGTTGAGAATTCCAAAAACTTGAGGGGGGCTTGCTAACACTTCTACACATTTTCCCCTTTCTCCTGGTGCCAGATATACGCATTGTATCTTAGAAATAGCCCAAGTCTCACCGAGCTTTCCTTGGTAAATATGAAAACCACATTCTGAGAATACCTTTGAGTATATTTATAACTATATTAAAGAGAAAATAAACTGTGTCAATTAAACCAAGTTCTAACCCTGCAATGATCGTTTTATTAAGCCATTTTTTTTATTGCAGTTTTTTTTTTTTTTTTTTTTTTTTTTTTTGGTAAGGGTCGGGTTTGAACCCACCACCTCCGGAATATGGGGCCGGCGCCCTACTCCTTTGACCACAGGTGCCGCCCTTATTAAGCCATTTTAATAATCCTCAACAAATAACTTCCAACTTCTCTTATTGTTTTGATAAAAACCTTGTTACAAAGTAACAGCTGTCTGTGCTTTTATTCATCTAGATTTCTCATCAGCCAGTCAGCCCTTCGCATCTCAAAACTTAATTAATGGACAATTTGGTTCAGTTTTGTCTGTGAATCTGTTTTCAAGCTTTTAATTCCCAAAACTCCTTCATCTTCCTTTATTTGCTATTATACTCATGTACTTTTTGCCTCGTAAATTTAAGAATTGAATAACTTTGGTATATATTTCTGGATGATGATTTTTTTTTGTATATTGATTTTAAAAAATTTATTATTGTTTAACAAGTTTCTGTTTTTTCTTAATACTTAATTGAGTGTAGAAAGTAGAATTGTTAATTTTTTTTTCAATACCAATCCTAGAAACTCAAGAGACATCCTTTCTCCACATGTATCTTTTTTTTTTTTTCAGTTTCACATGCATTTCTAAGAACACACTAAGATATTTCAGTATGTTTGCCACCCCCAGGACAGGAAGTATTTGCCTTTAAAACTAATCTGAGGAAGCCGTGTCATTTACAACAGAATATTTTCACTTAACTCTGTAAACACCAAAGTATCTTTCAACTTAATCTTTAGCTTTCCAAATCTGTGTCTGCACACCCAACTGTATGAAATCCTACCTTCCTTCTCGCCACTCAGTCAAAGATGGAAAATAACACATCAGACTGAAGCAAACTGTGTGTGTTGGGGGCAGATTCGGTCTGGTTAACACTGACTGCAGCACGAGTCTCTGCTCACTGTAGAATCAACACATGCTCTATTCAATACAGGGAACGCATATTAGACGATGAAGGAGAAGAAAATGGCTAAATTAAGAAAGAACCCCCACAACGCAACACTGGTAATGAGGTTTTCGGTTGGGAATTTCTCTTTCATTACCGATGCAGTACCGAGCAGGACCATTTCAGCTTTCTTTTTAGTCTTTTTGGAAGGAGAAAATCGTGGAAGCTGCACAGCTACCTTTCAGACTGTATTTGTAACTCTCTCTCATTTGCAAGTTAGCCAAACGTACACCAGCTTACTCCAAGGCTGGATCTTAGGATTCAAACATTGTCATCAAGTCTGTACATCTTTGTCTTTAGCTTTCGGCTCTGCTTCATCTGTGTTGATGTCATTCTCAGGGAGGCTCCCTCCTCAGTGGCAAAGAAGACCCTCTTTAAGGTCTCCTTTCCGCCTTAGGTTCACACATTAATTATTTAGTATCTTCAGGGACAATAGAGATTTGGCTCTCATAGTTCTGGCAGAAAACCCCAAACAAGATTCTGTTTGCTCTGAATTGGGTCATGTGCCCACACCTTTGCGGGGAGGACAAGGTCAGCCCAGTCTGATTGCTTAAAATGCCCTCATGAAAGGGGGAGTCTGTTACCAAAAGAACAGGAAAGTAATGTTGGACTGGCAAAGCTAATGAACATCTGTACGTATGACCAGCTCTACTGTACTTGAACTCTTCCTGCTTTCTGTGTGGATAAAATTTCACTCCATTTCTACATTTGCAGTGCACATCTAGAAAAACTGACATGACAGAAACCAGTTCCAGCCTTAAGGAAAGGCAAGAAAGAATTGCTGTGTTTGGTGAAATGAACACTAGGCTGAAAACTTCTTGCCAGTCTCTGTGCACCAATAATGTCTGTTTGTACTTCCAGCCCCATTGTACTGTAATTTTTGCTAATTGTTTGTCTTCTTCCCTAGGCTGAGAACTTCTTCAAAGTAGGGAATCTGGCTATTCATCTCTGTATAATGAGTGTTTAGCCCAATGTCTTCTGACACTTAGTGGGTACTTATATGTCAAATAAGTATATACATGCTAAGGTATACTAAGTAAATGAGGTGAAGGATATATTAACTAGTTCCGTATAAGCATTCCAAATTGTATATAAAATCAGCACATTGTACCCCATAAATGCATTAATGTATACATGGTCTATGTGTTTATGACTTAATTTAAAAAGTATTTAAAAATATGATGGAGAAAAAATGTTTTTATTATGTTTTCAAATTTTTTATTTTTATTTTTAAAAGAGCTTTTTTCTTATTAAATCATAGCTGTGTTACTATAGAAGATTTTATGTACATTTATTCGTCAAAATATAGAAGCCTAGTGTCTATATGTTACAAGAGTGAAACACTTGCTATCATGGTCTGTATGTTTTCATTGTATCATCTTGCTAATTCTGCTTAAAATTTTCCAGTGCTACTTAGAAATAGGACT
>CAUYRH010136479.1:0-10551 GCA_963574655.1 Perodicticus potto | reverse complement strand
ATTTTATTTATTTTTTCAAAAAACCAACTCCTTGTTTCATTAATTTTCTGAATGATTCTTTTGTTTTCAATTTCATTGATCTCTGATTTAATTTTGGATATTTCTTTTCTTCTGCTGGGTTTAGGCTTAGATTGTTCTTCTTCTTCCAATTCCATAAGATGGCTTGTGTGTTTGTTGATGCGCTCTCTTTCTGTTTTTTGAATGTAGGCATCTAAAGTGATAAATTTTCCTCTCAGAACTGCTTTTGCAGTACCCCACAGGTTTTGGTACCTTGTGTCTTCATTGTTGTTATGCTCAAGGAGGTTAATGATTTCTTGTTTTATTTCTTCCTGCACCCAACTGTCATTCAACAGAAGGTTGTTTAATTTCCATGCTTTTGTGTGGGGTTGAATGTTTTTATTGGAGTTGAGTTCCACCTTTAGTGCTTTGTGGTCTGAGAAGATACAAGGTAAAATTTCAATTCTTTTGATTCTGTTGAGGTTTGTTTTGTGTCCTAGGATATGATCAGTTTTGGAGAATGTTCCATGGGGCGATGAGAAGAATGCATACTTTTTATCTGTGGGATGGAGTGTTCTATGTGTGTCTATCAAGCACAGTTGTTCTAGGGTCTCATTTAAGTCCCTTATATCCTTGTTTAATTTCTGTTTAGAGGATCTGTCCAGCTCTGTAAGAGGAGTGTTAAAAAGTCCTCTGTTATTATGGTATTATAGGATATCACATTGCTCAGACTGAGTAAGGTCTGTTTCAAGAATCTGGAAGCATCTAAGTTGGGTTCATAAATACTTAGAATTGAAACATTTTCTTGTTGTATTTTTCCCTTGACAAATATAAAGTGACCATCTTTGTCTTTTCTGATGTTAGTTGCTTTAAATCCACCTGTATCTGAAAATAAGATTGCAACCCCTCTCTTCTTCTGAATTCCATTTGTTTGCCTAAAAAATTGTCTTCCAGCCCTTAACTCAGAGTTTTAATTTGTCTTTTGAAGCTAGGTGTCTGCAGGAAACACACCTAGCTTCAATACATGGATGACTTGTGTTTTTTAATCCAGTCAGCCAATCTATGCCTCTTTAGTGGGGAATTCAAGCCATTAACATTTATTGAGATAATTGATAAATGTGGTAGTGTTCTATTCATCTTATTTTGTGAGAGTCCATTGCTTAGTTTTATCTTTGGCATCAGTGTGGAAGTTCGGTTCTGTCCTTTAATTTCTTTTTTTTTTTTTTTTAGTTTTAATATTTATTTGTTCTGTAGTAGGAACATTTTTTTTTAATTTTTACATATACATGTGTTTATTAGGTTTCCACATTTTGCCTTCACAGAATTTATTTATTTATTTATTTATTTATTTTTGAGACAGCCTCAAGCTGTCACCCTGGAGAGAGTGCCGTGACATCACGGCTCACAGAAACCTCCAATTCCTGGGCTCAAGCGAGTCTCCTGCCTCTGCCTCCCAAGTAGCTGGGACTACAGGCGCCCACCACAACGCCCAGCCATTTTGTGGTTGCAGCTGTCAATGTTGTTTGGCAGCCCGGGCTGGATTCGAACCCGCCAGCTCACGTGTACGTGGCTGGCGCCTTAGCTCGTTGAGCCACAGGTGCTGAGCCACCTTCACAGAATTTAAAAGGCTTAAAATATAATAACAATAACAGTGTTTAAGATAAGGACTAGAAACAAAAACCACGTAAAGAATGAACGAAGATAAATACATTCAGAAAAGAAAACAGAGGATTACTGCATCAAAATATTAAGCAATATTAATAATAATAATGCCAAGAAAGTAACATTCACATTGTCAAATAAGAGCATGTCTATTATAGAATGCTTTTACTCTGAGGCTCAATATGAAGTCATCAGTTAACTTCTTATTTTTTTTCCAAAGTCTCAAAAAATAGACAACTAATATTATATAAATAAAAGTAAAAGAAAGTTTCAAAAAAAAGATTATGCCAAATCTTATAGACAATAGAAAAAGAAGAAATATTTCAAAAGCATTTTACTTGACCTGGATATACCTGACATTGAAATTGGAGAAAATATATTGTTATAAAGGGAAATTACAAACATATTTCACTTATAAATGAGGATGCAATATCCTAAACAACATATTGACAAGTTGAATTAAAAATTAATATTTAAGTAATGTACTTTGGTCAAAATTGAATACAATTTATGTGAGAAGTAGTCACTATTTTCTTTCTTTTTTTTTGGTTTTCTTTCCCTCACCCCCTCCCTCCTTCTCTCTCTGTTTGCTCTCTCCTTCCCCCATGCCCCACTATGTCATTAATTATCATTAATTGTCCTCAAATCAAAGTTGAATACATTTAATTTCTGAGTCCTTTAATTTTTGAGTTCTTACTTTGCTGTTGATCCATTGTGATGGTCAGTGTGTAGAACAGGTTGAAGTATTTCCTGTAGAGTTGGTCTTGTTGCGGCAAATTTCTTCAGTGTTTGTATATCAATAAAAGATTTGATTTCTCTGTCAACTTTAAAGCTTAGCTTAGCAGGATATAGAATTCTGGGCTGGAAATTGTTCTGTTTAAGTAGATTAAAGATAGATGACCATTGTCTTCTTGCTTGAAAAGTTTCATTAGAGAAGTCTGCAGTCACTCTGATGGATTTGCCCCTGTAGGTCAACTGGCACTTACTCCTGGCAGTTTGCAGAATCTTTAAGTCCTCTGCAGTCTCACCCAAGTTCTCCCAAGGTAGTTCAACTGAGTGCCAAGTCCAAAAAAAAAACACAAAACAGCTCACAGGTAAGCCCTTTCTAGTTTGCAATCTTACTGCTGCTGTACTTATAGCTGCCGGCAGGATTAGACCGAACGAACATACATGCAACCACTTGCCAGTTCTCCACTGCTTTTGTCCTCCTCGTGGGGTCCAGAAGTCTCTTGCTGACTCCCTGTGTCCCCAAAGGGATGTTTCTGTGCAGATCCCACCAGACAGAGATGCCCGGAGTCTTCTCTCCGCAGTGTCACTATGCCTAGTTGCAAGGAAGCTGTTACTTGGCTGCCATCTTGCTCCTCCCCTGATCCAGGTAATGATTTATTTCCCAGAAGCACACCGGTCATACCTGAGAACCACTTGTCCTTTGCTGAGTAAATGTTTCTTGGTTTGCCTGTACTATACCCACCACCTTAAAAAGGTAAGACCACAACTTTCTAATATTTGGAAACAAAAGAAGTTTGGAAGAATGTTTTTAAATCCAGTTTCCAGGAAATTGAGATCTATCTTCTATTGACTTCTCAGGATAAAATCCTGGCCTATGGCCGTGAGGGTGTGCACGCATCCCTAGTATCACCTGCTTGCTGGCCTGAGACGTCCCGACCAGCTGTGGACTCAGGCTGAAAAGGACCATAGTGTGGCTTCTCTGAAGATTCTGCCCCATTAAAGAGAGCATATGTTAGGGAGTCATTGTTATGGATCAAGGTATTTCCATCAAATAATCACTCAGGTTACTGAGACTTGATGATAAAGGATTTCTAATTTCTCCCTTTGCATCTCTTTGAGCAGTGCTTTCTAAACTTTGCTAGATAGGAGAAGTACCCAAGGAGTTTTCAGAGACTCATTGCTCAAGCTACAAATCTTACTCTTTAAATCAGTTTCCAGAGGTAGGACCCGATATTGTTTAAAACTCTCAGACAATGCCATTATGCAGCCAAGTATGAGAACCAGTGTGACCCTCAGACCAACTGCATGATTGTCATCTCAGGCCTCACCTTGAACCCCTGGAATCAGACAACCCATCCCCCAGGTCATTCTGATGCTCACACAAGGCTGAGAATCACTGCAAAACTTCTCCAATTTCAATGTGTGTCTTGTGGTGATTTTGTTAAAATGCAGATTCAAACCCAGCAGGGCTGGTAGGGGCTGAGATTTGGCATTTCTAATACATTCCCAGGTGCTGGGCTGCTGTGGGTGGGAGGAGCTCCAGTGAGCAGCCAGGGCATGGAGTACCCCTGCAAGGTGGCATACAGCAGATGCTTAATAAGGCCCCGCTGAATTGGATAAATGCTTGATGAATATCAGGATTAAGGCATTATGGGACAGTGCCAATGATTACACATCATAAACAGGGCAAAAGTGACCACTGTGAAATTTTTTTTATAAACAGTCTTAAAAATCACTGCAAATATTTTGAACAGCAGCCTCTTTTTTTTTAGACAGAGTCTTAAGTTGGCATCCTGGGTAGAGTGTCGTGGCATTGAAGCTCACAGCAACCTCCAACTCATGGGCTCAAGCGATCCTCTTGCCTCAGTTTTTCTATTTTTTCTAGAAGAGACAGGGTCTCACTTTTGCTTTGGCTGGTCTCAAACTCGTGAGCTCAAGCAATCTATCCACCTTGGCTTCCCAGAGTGCTAGGATTATAGACGTGAGCCATCTCACTCAGCCGACAGCAGCCTCTTATTACTGCAAAAAATTCAGCAGGCAAGTTATATAGTCTGGGAGGAATTTAAACTTTACCTTCCTTGAACGTTTGCAGTTCACTTATTCTTAGGGGAACAGTGAAGAAACTGGATGTTAAGTGAAGCTTTCTTCACCCATCAGCGGCCCTCATTTTCTTAAGTTCCACAGTGAACTCCAGCATGAATACTCGATGACACTTTCCTTAAGTCAAATTTCTCCTCACTCAGAAGTGGTCTTGCATATGCATGTTTCCTGCTGGAATACAAGTGTTAAAGGGGTGCAAAATATGCAAGTCGTATATCACTGAGGAAGCTGCACAGGTCGCACTTTGGAGAGATGGCTAAGCAGAACCGCTCACCAGGGGGCAGTATTGCTCAACACAGAGTCTTGGAGTTTCTGGCCTGCCTTCTAAATGAGTGTGTGTATAAATAATACTCTTTGTTCTTTTTTCTACAAAGACCTTTAAACAATTAAAAAACATACCAAAGAAATCTGTATGCATCAGCCTTTTAAAATGTCTGTTGACTTTTTTAAAAAATCTATTTTTAAGGGTTTTTTTTCCTCCTCTCTCACAGTTTTTATGAGACTCTGGCTAGTTACTGCCAAACATAAAAAAGAGTGATCCTTCCCCGGAAGACGCTGTTCTTTATCAGCAGTGCAGGGACATTCAGCTCTGGAGATGTTAATATTCTTAAGATTCAGGAGGTTTTGTTCTCCGAGGAGAAATTGCTCTGGGGGGAAACCTATTGGATCAGGAGCTCAAGATTGTCACCTCAGTTTCTTCAGAGTGGAAATTGTCACTAGTTAAAGGGACTGCTAAGGGCTCTCAGAGGTCACACTGATTTCCGTGTCAATTCGTGTCCACCCTGGTGTGTTCCAAATTTAGGCCTCAGTGTTCTGGGCCCTCCACATTCTCTTCATGCCTGTCTGCCTCAGTCTCCCCTTGTATCATTATATTTATTGACACGGAAAGCGTGTGGACTTCTCTGCAGCCTCTTTTTAGGGTGTCTCACCTACAGTTGTTGGCACTCTGAGTGTGCGCCTCCGTCCGTAGGGCTGAGTCTGGCTGCGGGTCCGCCTTCAACAAGGCTTTCCTTCTTGTGCTGATGGCTGGAGCCCCTGATGTGGCTTCATTTCCACATTCCCACTTCCCCTCCCAGAAATGGGACCATAAGTGACAGCCACCTGTGAAGAGGCTGGCCTCCCGCTCCCCTCTCTGAATGCTCAGCTGTCCTGCTCCCCTGGGGGCCCTCCTGAGGTGGGTGTTTTCTGCAGCCTTTGCTGAGTCAGGAGGGTGTCCAGATGGGTTCTCTCTGGTGCATCCCATTTGGGGGCTGCCAAGACTCTTCTTTGGGCTGAGGCCATGAGTGTCCTGTGGACAGCTGAGGTCTGGATTTGAGAAGACTGAATGTGGTCTCCAAGAAGGCTGTTGAAATCAAGGTGCACTGACAGGCCATGGGTTTTGTGTCGTTTCTTGATTTTTCTCAAGAAACACTGAGGGAATTCCTCCATGGGGACAGGTCCCAGTGTCACACCCTGAGGCCCCACAGAGGGACATGACAGAGTCCTGCCCTCCAGAACCAACAGTCACATAACCACCCCCATTGTGGCACAGTTACTGGGCCTGGAAGATTCACATGGTGGATGAACTGTCTGGGCCTGGAAAGAATCCTGGGTCATCTAGGACACAGCTAGGACCTAAGTGGGAGCTGCCTGGTGTGGGCCCGGCTGACCCCCAGCTCCACAAAACCTTTACTGGTGGCAATTTTCAAAGTTTTTTTTTGCTGACAGGTCCCCACTTGGCATTTGAGTGCATTACCCAAGAAAGGGGGTACACTGACTATCTGCTGGGTTTCTTTGGAATGTCCCAACAGTGTAACCTTTGTGTGAGAGGCAGGTGACTGCAAGTAAAGGGGCCTTCTGGACACAATCACAGTTTTCTTTCTTTTCTTTCTTTTTTTTTTTTTGAGACAGAGTCTCACTTTGTTGCCCTCAGTAGAGTTCTGTGGTGTCACAGCTCACAGAGCCTCAAACTCTTGGGCTTAAGTGATTCTCTTGCCTCAGTCTCCCAAGTAGCTGGACTATAGGTGCCCACGTAATGCCTGGCTATTTTTTGTTTTGAGCAGGCTGGGGCTTGGTTTGAACCCACCAGCCTGTTGCATGTGGCTGGTGCCCTACCCACTGAGCTATAGATGCCACCATACAATAACAGTTTTCTATTTGGAAGTAAACAGCATCAGAGTGACCTCTGAGGATAAACATCTGAGACCACAGAAATGTGTTCCTTATACAAAAAAAAAGGTCAACAAGAGCTAGTAGAAACTGTACCCTTGACTACACCTGCATGATGCTGATTTTGCATCAAAAACAGCTTTCCCTGAAATTTTATTGCTTACCTTAGAGCCGTACTAAGAATTGTATATTAAAGGGTAAAAATAATTTGCTGAAATTCCACTTTTTTCCCTTAAAAGTCACTGATTAGCAAAATTGTGAACAAATAGCTTCTAAGCAAGTCAGCAGCAAAAGAGTTTATATAAACAAATTACCCCTGTAGTGAAGAAAATGTTCTAAAAAATGGGATGCTTGGCCATAATAATAGGGGTTACTTTAGGAATTTTATATAATCTTGATATTTCATGAAATGCCGTAAGTCACAGCAGTTTGGAAGCTGTAAAGAGAAGTGTTGATACATTTGACTTCAGATAATTGAAAGCTTTTGTACGTCAATAACACTATAAGCCAAATTGAAATACCAACCACAAAATAATGATCAAATTAAAATACGAATCCACTCTTCAACCTTACAATTTTCCACTGCTAAGAACAATATTAGTAGCATATTTTGGTACAGACTGATAGTCAGCTAGAAATCTATTTTCTTTCTTTATTTGTAATGGAATTTTAGGTAGGTCTCAAGAGAACTCTTGGGTGGCCCCCACAAACTCTAGTTCTTGGGAGGGAGGAGTGTAGCTTCCTCCTCAGGAGTTTGGGTGGGAATGTGGCTTCCAAGCAAAGGTAGCAGAATTTACATGTTTTTGTACATGTGATTATGCATATAGGCTTATAGCATCCATCTGGCTGAAGTTTCTCTCCTATTGGCTTTGGGGAAATCCCACACGGCAGAAGAATGAGGGTACCTTCTGGGTGTTGAGGGAAGCTTCTGATGGATAATACGGAAAGATTCTGAAGCCTTCAGTCCAACAACTGCAAGAAGCTGAGTTCTGCCAACAACCTGACAGATCCTTCTCTAGTTGAGCCTCAGATGAGATGGCAGCCTTCGCCAGCAGTTCAACTGCCGATTTGCAAAGGATCCAGTTAAGTCAGATCAAGTTCCTGACTCTCAGAAACTGTACAATAAAAAAAGTTTAGTTTTAAGCTACAAGTTAGTGCTAGTACTAAAGTGCAGAACAGATTGCTAATACATAGCCCAACTATGTTCATCTCTCAGCTTTCTTGGCAGTGGGATGTGGCATTTGGCTAAATTCTAATCCATAGGCTGTGAACAGAGTGATGTGAGTCACTTCTGGGCCCAGGGTCTGAAAATATCTCCTGCTTATGCTTTTCCCCCTTTGCCATGACTAGGACACAGATGCAGATAGGAGCAGAGCTTTTAATGACATTTTTAAACAAGTGGGATTAAGATTCTGAAGCATTTATTTGAAAAATTGTAAGAGAAGATAAAACATGGCTATATCAGTATTATCCTGAAGACAAAGCAAAATCAAAACAATGGCTATTGAGAGGAGGGGGTCAGGGGGTCTCCAGCCAAAGCAAAAGTGAACCAGTCAAGAGCCTAAGTCATCGCATCTTTGGGATGCTCAAGGCATTCTGCTTGTTGACTTTCTGGAGGGCCAACGAGCAAGAACATATACTTACTCTGAGTGCTTTGAGGAAGTTAGCCAAAGCTTCAGAAGAAATGCTACCAGGAAAGCTTCATCAGAGAGTCCTTGTCCACCATGACAATGCTCCTGCACCTGTGCGAGAATTTTGATGGGAAACCACTGGGCATCCACCTTACAGTCCTGATTTGGCTCTTTCTGACTTCTTTTTTGCTTCCTAATCTGAAAAAATCTGTAAAGGGCACCCATTTTTCTTCAGGTAATAACATAAGGAAGACTACACTGACATGGTTAAATTCCCAGGACCCTCAGTTCTTTAGAGAGGGGCAGAATGGCTGGTATCATCTCTTACAAAGTGCCTTGATCTTGATGGAGCTTATGTTGAGAAATAATGTTTCTATTTTTGATTTTTATCTTTTTAATTCCAGTTTTCCATGAGCTTCTAAAGTTCCCTGGTACCCACAATGGAATATTATTCAACCTTAAAACTGAAGGAAATTCTGGCACAGGCTACAACATGGATGAATCTTGAGGTCATTATGCTGAGTGAAATAAGCCAGTGACAAAAGGACAAAGGCTTTGTGACTCTGCTTACATGAGGTAGAAGAGTCAAATTCATAGAGACAGAAAGAATGGTGGTTGCTAGGGACTGAAGAAAGAGGGGTTTGGGGAATTCTTCATTAGTGGGTACAGAGTTTCTACTTTGCATAATTAAAGATGTTCTGGATGAGTGTGTAGTTCCACAGCAGTGTTCCCTTCTCAAAATCCCACAATTTGGGGGATTTTGTGATGTGGGCTAATTTTACTGGAGTTAGGTGATATCTCAAAGTAGTTTTGATTTGCATTTCCCTGATGATTAAAGATGTGAGCATTTTTTCATGTGTTTGTAGGCCATGCACCTGTCTTCTTCAGAGAAGCTTCTGTTCAAGTCTCTTGCCCACAAAGAAATGGGGTTGTTTGTTCTTTTCTTTGCTTTTTTTTGAGAAAGAGTTCCATTATATCACCCTCCATAGAGTGCTATGGCATCACAGCTCACAGCAACCTCAAAGTCCTGGGCTTAAGAATTCTCTTGCCTCCGCCTCCCAAGTAGCTGGGACTACAGGTGCCCACCACAACATCTGGCTATTTTTTGGTTGTCATTGTTTGGCGACCGGGGCTGGATTCAAACCTGCCAGCTCTGGTGTTTATGGCTGGTGCCTTAGTCGCTTGAGCTATAGGTGCCGAGCCTGTTTGTTCTTTTCTTATTGATTAGTTTGAGTTCTCTGTGGATTCTAGTTATTAGACCTTTGTTGGAAACATAACCTGCAAAAATCTCCCATTCTGAAGGCTGTCTGTTTGCTTTACTTACAGTGTCCTTAGCTGTGCAGAAGCTTTTTAGCTTGATCAGATCCCAGTAATGTATTTTTGGTGTTGCTTCAATTGCTGTGTGTGTGGGGGGTCCACCTCATAAAATATTTTCCCAGGCTAATATCTTCCAGTGTTTTCCCTGTACTCTCGTCTAGCATTTTTATAGTTTCATGCCTTAAGTTTAAATCTTTTATCCAGTGAGAATCAATTTTTGTTAGTGGTAAAAGTTGAGGGTCCAGTTTTAGTCTTCTACAGGTTGCTAGCCGGTTCTCCCAGCACCACTTCTTAAATAGGGAATCTTTTCCCCAGTGTATGTTTTTGTTAGGCTTATCAAAGATCAAATGACAATATTTGGCTGTGTTCATCTCTAGATTCTCTATTCTGTTCCATATATCTGCATCTTTATTTTTGTGCCAGTACCGTGCTGTTTTTTTTTTTTTTGCAGAATTTTAGTTAGCTACACGTCATACATCTTTGTTTTAATATTTTCCCATACATCTTACTTCCAGTACTTTCCCTCCATACATCTTTTTTTTTTTAAACAAGTGAACAGTTTATTAAGAATTAAACAAAGGTATGATGTGATACAGTACAAGCAAGACACTCAAGATAGGTATAATAGTACTACTCACACAAAAACTTAACTTTCACCTCAAAAAAAAAATCACAAGACAAAAGAGAAAGCAATTTCACTGTTACAAGATTAAATATTTCATGCAAAGTATTAACTCTGCCCCCCCAAAGCCCAACCTCCCAACAAACAAAAAGCTATCTGGGAATACTGCTATACTAACATATTAACCACAGTATAATCATTCATAGGAAAACAGTAATAAAGCAATGAATTGAATTAAATAACAAAGTTCAAACCGTCATAAACTCATAGACCACAATGATTTTACAAAACAAGCAATTCCAGAAATCTTATAAACAATAAAAGAAATATTTCAATATCATTCTA
>CAUYRH010136477.1:0-20791 GCA_963574655.1 Perodicticus potto | reverse complement strand
CCGGGCGTTGTGGCGGGCGCCTGTAGTCCCAGCTACTTGGGAGGCAGAGGCAGGAGACTCGCTTGAGCCCAGGAATTGGAGGTTGCTGTGAGCTGTGATGCCACAGCACTCTATCCAGGGTGACAGCTTGAGGCTCTGTCTGAAAAAAAAAAATAAAAAATAAAAAATCTGGAACCCACTAATTAGTAGGTCTATGGGGAAGAAGCATTGCATGGGCCAAGAAAGGAGGAAGGCTTTACTACCTTTTTAGAAAGCTTTAGTAAAATAGTTCTTAAAACCTTATAACCTCACCTTCGGACCCAGAAATTCCATACCTGGAATCTCAAAAACAAACAAACAAAAGACACAACAGAAAAGACTGCACTAAGCCAGGTGCAGTGAACAGGGCCAGTAGTCCCAGCTGCTCAGGAAGATAGCTCAGGCCCAGGAATGAAAGGCTGCAGAGTACTAGGGCTGTGCCTGTGAACAGCCACCACACTTCAGCTGAACAACATAGCAAGATGTCATCTCTTAAGAAAGAAAAAAAAACCCCACAAAGCCAGGTGTGGTGGCACGCATCTGTAGTCCCTGCTACTCCATCTGAGGAGAAAGATCATTTTTGAGCCCAGGGGTTTAAGACCAACCTGGGCAACAGAGAAAGATTCCATCTCTTAATAAAAGATTTTTTAAAAATTAAAAATTAGGCTCGGCGCCTGTGGCTCAACAGGCTAAGGCGCCAGCCATGTACACCTGAGCTGGCAGGTTCCAATCCAGCC
This sequence comes from Perodicticus potto, assembly GCA_963574655.1. NCBI lineage: Eukaryota > Metazoa > Chordata > Mammalia > Primates > Lorisidae > Perodicticus > Perodicticus potto. The sequence goes on along the minus strand of CAUYRH010136477.1, from coordinate 20,036 downwards.
CGGGCCGCCAAATAAGGATGGCTGCAACCAAAAAAGAGCCGGGCATTGTGGCGGGCGCCTGTAGTCCCAGCTACTTGGGAGGCAGAGGCAAGAGACTCGCTTGAGCCCAGGAATTGGAGGTTGCTGTGAGCTGTGTGATGCCACAGCGCTCTATTCAGGGTGACAGCTTCAGGCTCTGTCTTGCGCCTGTGGCTCATTGAGTAGGGCGCCGGCCCCATATACCAAAGGTGGCGGGTTCAAACCCAGCCTCAGCCGCCCATTGTGGTGGGCACCTGTAGTCCCAGTTACTCGGGAGGCTGAGGGAAGAGAATCGCCTAAGCCCAGGAGTTGGAGGTTGCTGTCAGCTGTGTGATGTCACGGGCACTCTACCCAAGGGGATAAAGTGAAACTCCGTCTCTCCAAAAAACAAACAAACAAACAAACAAACAAACACATTCCTCTGCCATCAACAGGTTTTTAAGAATGTCCACTAGGGCATCATCCAAAAAATGGAATTAACCTTTCAGAGGAGTTACTGGATACACTGGTGTTACAGAAAGCTGATCATACGTACTGACAAAGAAAAGCAGAAAAAAAGGTATAGACTTTGATGGGTATGCAACATGCACGTGCTTATAATCCTGTGGAAATTCCAAGGACACATGACAAGCCATTCATGGGAAAGGGAAGCTTCTGCCCGCTGACCCTGTATCCTGCAGCCATGCTGGACTCATTTATCAGTTCTGACAGTTTTTAGTAGATTCCTAGTGATTTCTTATTTACAGATAGAGATAATCTTCCTCTTCCTTTCGGGAAGAGAGTTCTGGGACTCAGCAGTGATTCTCCAACGCGGCTCCACTAACACCATGATTTGGGAAGCTTTTAAAAATTGAACACCATGCATAGTGGTACCCAGACCAATTAAATCAAAATCTCAGAGGAGACCCAGGCACCAGGCTTTTTTTTTTAAACCCAGGTGATTACAACATGCAGTCAAGTTTGAGAATCACTATTCTGTAATAACCCACAACCAACCAAAGAAGAGGTAGATTATATGAGATTTCCTTAGTATTTGCTTCATGTTCAACGTCTCTCATAGAAAAGCACAGAGGAAGTTCAATAACTTCCCAGGGGAAGAGGCTCTGGGAAAAGGGTGCCCTCAGGATAGGGCAGTGTACCCCATGGCCTGCTGTCAGACCAAGTTCTACCTAGAAGGGCATGTGCTAACAGGAAGTAGAGATGAGATCTAAACCCAGGTTTTCACCTGGCCAGTAATTTCAGATTCTGAGTCCCCATTAATCAGGCAATCCCATTTCAGCAGGGTTTATAGCTATATTTCCCTATTCTAGCAATTCTGAATTCAGGAAACAAAGACTAAATGGAATGAGGAAGAGAGGAAGAAAAAGAATCCTAACAACCATCCCACTTAAACACCAAGGCCATGGCCAGAGACGAATTGGTGTGTATGACAGAGGGGCTGCTATCCGAGACACAAACTGCCTCTGGAAACAGCTGGGAGAGGCCCCGTGCCTCTGGAACTAGTTGATTCCAGAAGTACAGCCTCTACGACTGCTGCTGGTGCCATCCTACTCAGCCTCCCAGGATCCCAGAGGCTGACTATACTGCAGCAAAGCGGAGCAGCACTCAAACACGCATTCCAATCTGCCTTCAGCAACTCAGTTCCCGGAGTACCCTGTCCCTGGGTTCCCCAGGTCTGTCCCAGCTCTAGTCCTTACCCAGCCAGGAAGCACAGAAACAGCAGCCAGAGACCACCACACCACTCTGCAGCTCACTGGGACACCACTACCACGTCCCACCAGGGCCTCCCAGCTCATGGCATTCCCCAGAGACCTAGATTCTAAGGTCCTACACCCTTCAAATTTGACTCCTGCACTCAGATGTGGCTACTGAGATTTACAGCCCAGGAAAATGGTTTCTGCAAAATTTCCAAGCTGGAGACCCCCTCTTGCTGTGTGATACCAAATACTGCTACCCTGAGGCCATGTCATCCAAACCCTGGAATCCAGAATGCCTCACCTAAATGCCTAGCACCCCCACCTCTCACCCTGGACTACAGCCAGAGACCCAAGGTTGAGGAAGCAGGAACTGAGTGTCATGCTGCTACACAGTGAGTGGCTCAGGGCTCAGGACAAAGCCCTTCTCTCCATGACCGCTTCCAGGGACAGAAAGTGCCCGACTAGAAGCGCTCCACCAGTACTGGAGAACAGAGGAATGAGATTCGACTGGGGAGGAAGGCAGAGTTTATTTTTAACTTGCTAGCAGGGGATTGTGATTAGAGACATGAGCTACCCCCCATTAAGAAGGGAGCAGAGAGGTCATGGGGCTTTAGCAGCCACTCTGCCCAAAGGCCTCAGTTCTAACTGCCTGAGCCCAGCTGGGTCTCACTAGGGGTGTCCATTAGGAAGGACCTCCCAGGGGTCCACGAGGTGACTGATGTCTTCCACCAGCCCCTTTTCTTATAGCAAGAACCAGCTATTCCCTCACTTTCTTACCCAGAGCCAATCTCTCAGCCCAACAGACTTCTTGGGAATTGGTTAAGTGCCAGCAAGTCCTGGCTGGCCCAGTCAGTGAAGCCTCATCCACTTTGTGTTCTGTTCTGAATGGACTTACGGGGTCTGACTGGCCCACAGGAGCAGGGGTAGGGATGCCCCGGCCTTTCCTGAATGCCCAGACAAGGGGTGGTGGTATGCAGGCATACACACACCACTTCAGCCTTACAAGATTTTTTGCTATCTCCTTTCCTTTTCTGGGTAAACTCTTGAGTTGTTCTTTGCCCTGTGATTTTTGTTTCTTTTTTAAAGCTGAACATCTCAAGACTGAAGTAGCATTGAACAATGCAGACCCACAAGCCTTCACACTCACAACCTCTCTGCAGGCTGGCTCCTCCCCCAGGGACTCCTGCCCGAAGTCCAGGACACTCAGGGCAGGCCTGCCTGTACTCAGAAAAAAGCCTCCCAGAAGGATGCCGCAGAGCCTTGCCTTAAGGTTGATGGGGAGGACACTCGGCTATTTTGAATCTGTTGGAATTAAATAGCTGCCTGATTATTTTTAGCAGGTCCATTTGCCCAGGAATAACTGTATGCTGGCTAGCTACCAAGTGGTCACACAGAGTGGAAGGCGGGCACGTGCCCCAGCCACCGGCCTCAGCTTTCATCCACTCACTCCAGGTTCTAAAAGATCCCTTCTTTCTCTGGAGGTACCTACAGCTTCTGAGAACATCCCTCTGAGAAATAACGACCTCGCTCCTAACCCAGATGATGAAGCCAGTAACTGCCGGCTATAGCCTTCTGCTATGTTTCTTGTTAGGAAACAAATCCCTGGGAATGGTACAAAAAAATGTTGGTCCCAATGACTAAACCAATTTGGCTGCAGTTACTGTGAAAAAGAGCCACATGTAACTGATGGGAAAGTCCATCATAAAAACAACAGCTGAGGAGCCAAAAGGCCAGCAAGTCCTGGCTGGCCCAGTCGGTGAAGCCTCATCCACTTTGTGTTCTGTTCTGAATGGACGTTTACACATGCTCTCAGTGGGAGTCTGAGCATTCCTCCCATTATCCCAGTGTTCACACTGCCGAAGACTGTCCCCAGGTGTTCACCAACAGGCAAGAGTCAGCCCAAGACACTCGTCTCCAGAGTGCCAAGTTCCACCAGTCTCTGCTGCAGGCCTCTTCCCTGGGCAGGGACGCCGACCCTAACACCCAGCACTGCAGCCGCTGTGTTCAAGAAACAACACCTGTAGTCCCAGATACACTGGAGGATCACTTAAGGAATTCGAGGTGGCAGTGAGCTATGCTCACACCCACCACATTCCAGTCTGGACAACAGAGCTTGACTGTGTCTCTAAAAAACAAAACTAGGCTCAGTGCCTGTAGCTCAGCGGCTAGGGCACCAGCCACATACACTGAAGGTGGCGGGTTCGAGCCCAGACCGAGCCTGCCAAACAACAACGACAACTGCAACCAAAAAACAGCCAGGCATTGTGGCAGGCACCTGTAGCCCCAGAGTTTGAAGTTGCTGTGTGCTGTGACGCCATTGCACTCTACCGAGGGCGAACATAGTGAGATTCTGTCTCAAAAAATAAATAATAAAATAAAAACAAAACTAAAAAACTTTTAACATTAAAAGAGAGAGAATGGCAGAAGGCTGTGGGCCAGGCGGAGGCACAGTCCTCCCATGGAAGTGTGGCAGAGCAAGACCCCAAAAGTATCCTTGGTTTGTATCAGATGTGCTCACCTCATCAGCTTACAGTCACTCACCCTGCTTGTACATTCAAATGTGTGTATGCTGCTATAAGCAGTGGGTTCTCACCACCAGGAGCTCTCAATGTGGAGGGAAGAATCATTCTCTCTCATACTCACAAGCCCCAGTACCATACGTAGTCAAACTCAGAAGCAGGCAAAGGGTCTCTACCAGCCAGCCCTTCCTCCATGGCCCCTCCAGCTGCAGTGATGGGGATGGGGCCATCACACAGTAAGGGTTCCAATGTCTTCATGTGAGAGGGAGCACAGCTGATGACCAAAGGACTCTGACCTTAGTGGTTGAGGCCAGGGAGCCAGAAAGAGTCTCGACAGTTGCGACATGGCCAAAGTGGAGCAGGTCACAGAGGCAAAGGCCTGACCACCCCCAGGGGCCAATACTGTCCAATATTGGCAGCCACTTGGCCACGGGAGGGTACTAAGCACTTGAAATGTGCCAAGTGTGACTAGGGAACTGAGTTTTTAATTTTATTTGATAATTTAAATTTAAATAGCTACATGCAGCAGGTGGCTACCCACTGGGCAGTGTGGTTCTAGAAGGCATTCCCAGAAGACCCCAAGAAATGCAAGGGTGAGGTAAATGCTGCAACAGCCAACACCTACCTTGCTGGGCAGTGTTCGGTCCTGCCACCAAGGGTGGGGGCGATGGTATGGCTGGGCCACTAGCCCTCAGCAGCATGGCTGGGCAGGGTTCAGAGCGCTGGAGCCATGCCTCAGGTGTACAGGTCTCAGCCCAGCCCCAGTGTCACAGTGCTGTTACTTTCATCCTTAGGGGCCTGAGTAAGCTGTGACTTCATGCGGCCACCCTAAAGATTCCAAATTAGCTCACAGTAGGGCTGTGAGGTCCTCCTGGGGCCTTCCATTGTGATGGGCCCAGAGCAGCCAGGGCAGCCAGTGTGGCCAGACCAGTGGGGGGGGGGGGTTGCTCCCCCCACTTTCCAGGCAGACTAGCTGTGAGGGTGTCACAGAACACTTTCTCAGCCCGCCGTGCAGAAGGCAGGCTGGCTGCCTGGCCCAGTAACATCTGGGTAGGAGTAACTGCTCAATGATTCTTGTTTCCAGATGGAAACCCAGAGTCCAGCACGGGCAGCTCCAGGTGAGAAGGGGCAGAAGCCAAAAATCCTGTGTCTGGACAGGGTCTCAAATTCAAAAACTGAAATTAACTCTGGGTCTGGAAAATTTAACAACAAAGGGGGCAACACAAGGGTCAAGTGCACAGCCTCCCCTCCCCTCTCCTCTGAGACCCAAAGCTCTGGCAGGTCCCAGTCTAACCTCAGCTGGGGAGGGGAACCGTCAGCACCTCCTGTGAAAGTCTTTCCCAGCTGCTTCACTGGGGGGTCAGAGCTGTCATTTTTTAAAAACTGTGAGGACTAAGTCACACCCACCCTGCCCCTCAGCGCTGGCCCTGGGCAACCAACCACCTTGCTTCACAAGGGAATTCCAACAGGTATGGGGAGCTCTCATGTGCAGCCACAGAAGACGCTACCTGAGCCTGCCCAAAAGGTATGAAGTGGTGTCTGGACAACAAGCTTACTGAAAAGCCAATAAGGAGGAAATGCGCCAGTGAAGAAGGCATGTGCTTTAAAAGAAATCCAGAAACTGTTCTCAACCTGTGTGTCACGACCCCTTGGGGGGGTCGAACGACCCTTTCACGGGGTTCGCCTCAGACCGTCCTGCATATCAGATATTTACATTACGATTCATAACAGCAGCAAAATTATACTCAAGAAGTAGCAACGAAAATAATTTTATGGTTGGGGCTCACAACACCACGAGGAACTGTGTTAAAGGGTCTGCGGCATTAGGAAGGTTGAGAACCACTGCAGTACAGTGTGTGGCAAAAAGCCCCTTCACACTACCACCTCACGAGGGCAAATCAAAAAGGTTAAGACCCTGATTTCCCTAATGGCAGATGGTGCAGCACAACCAGCCCAGAAATCGTGTAATAGCCTAAGGTAATTTCTAGCCAACAAATCACTTACAGAGATACAAAGTATGTTGGGACACAAGTGAATCACACAAGTTGCTGTCCTGGCGGCACTTTGTCTTTCAGTTTCTTTGGGGGCAAAAACACAAAAGCAAATACGTAAACCAAAACATCAATGGCCTCTTCTCCAATAAGCCTGTTACTACCACCCTTTGCCACTGCCCATCTGAAAGTTTGGACCAAGAGACAGTAATGCGTCCTGCTGGGGTGGGGGATGAACAGGAGGTGGGGTGCCAGTGCCCCCAGATTAGGATGTGCTAATGTCCTGTGGTGGGGGATGAGGGGACATCAACCTGAGTGCCAGCATCACAGCGAAGGATGGGGGGCTGCCCCCTTCACCATGTAGTCTTTTGTTTGGTCCCCATTTCAGCACTACCTGGTGCCCAAATCCAGATCCCCTTTTCTCCAGAAAGTCAACCCAGACCTTCTGCTGACCAGGTGGATGAGATCTGTGGGCCTGGTCTTTGCCAACTTTCCACCAGTCCTGTTTTCAGCCACGCACCCCCAATCCATGCCTACAAGGAAGCCAACTCTTCTGACAGAACCAGCTTGTTTCCTAGGGGGATTTTTGTTTTGTTTGTATTCCAGGAGCATTACCTGAACAGCGTGTTTCTCGTTTCTCGGTGGCCACCCACCATGCATACCTGAGCAAGTTACTGGATGATGGGTTCCCCAAGACAAGGGAGCAAACCAAGGAAGAAGGGGTCGTTGAATGCAGGACACAACCCAAGAGAAGGGGACAGGGAATTCCTAGGGTGGAGGAGGTGCAGTCAGGGGAAAGGGATGCTTCCCAGGAGGAACATGGAGCGTCTCATTGCCACGGCAATGACACAGCATCCATGGCAATGATGGAGGCTCAAAAGAGTCAGGGCACTGGTTAGAGACACAGAAAAGTAAGTACAAAAAACTGAGGCAAGTAACTATAAGAGGGGACATAAGAAACATAGGAGAAACTAAAAATTTCGCAGCTCTGAACAATGTTTATATTACAGTCATGTACACTCTAAATAGCAACATGACCAAAAGTTGGGCTGTCTCTATACTGGGAGTACCAGGGAAGAAAAAAGTACAGGAATGAGCTAAGTAAGTCCTATCTCCCATGGGGAAATACAGACCAAATAATTTTGTTCTTTTCAAGAAAGAAAAGAGAGAATGTACAGAGGCAAGTGTCAGGGAAGACAGCTAGAAGTGAAGACAGCTATCTCTGGAAGAAGGGGAGGGAGGGTGCTCTGGGCAAACAACTGTCCTTCAAACCTTGTGCACACTCAAAAGCCAAAGCTTCCTATATGCAAAGCTTTGACAAACAGTTAATATGTTCTTAACCTATACACAAGTATTAACGGATGCTGTTACCAGAGCTTTATGTTTTTTCGTGTTTTGGTTTCTTCTTTTTTTGTTTGAGACAGTCTTACTCTGTCACCCTAGGTAGAGTAACGTGGCGTCATAGCTCATAGCAACCTCAACCTCTTGCACTTGAGCAATCCTCTTGCTTCAACCTCCCAAGTAGCTAAGACTACAGGCACCTGCCACAACACCCAGCTATTTTAGAGACAGTATCTCACTGTTGCTCAGGCTGGTCTCGAACTCCTGAGCTCAGGCAATCGACCCACCTCGGTCTCCCAGAGTGCTAGGATTACAGGTGTGAGCCACAGCACCTGCCCCATTTATGTGTTTCTTGTTAACCACCATAACATGCATTTGCGTCAAGTCATTTTTCCATAATAATTGTTGGCAATTTTGCTTCAGAGACCTCCAACTGCACTGGTTATAAATCATCTTAATAATCAAAAAGAGACCATGAAGGCCATGTTAAATAGTTCAATGAAAATATTTCAGATTGTATATGAAGTCAGCACATTGCGCCCCATGATTGCACCAATGTACACAATTATGATTTAATAAAAATTTAAAAAATAATAATAATCAAAAAGAGAACATGCTTAAGATAATTAGACACGTCAAGAACCAAGGCCTGGGTCTCCCCACCCCACTGAGAGGGCTAGCCAGCATCAGACAACAAGCCCTCAAGGCTGGTCATTTAATAAAGATTTTGGCTCTGCACCTGTGGCTCAACGGGCAAAGGCGCCAGCCACGTACACCTGAGCTGGCGGGTTCAAATCCAGCCCGGGCCTGTCAAACAACAATGACAGCTGCAACCAAAAAATGGCCGGGCGTTGTGGCGGGCACCTGTAGTCCCAGCTACTTGGGAGGCGGAGGCAGGAGACTCGCTTGAGCCCAGGAATTGGTGGTTTCTGTGAGCTATGATGCCACAGCCCTCTATTCAGGGTGACAGCTTGAGGCTCTGTCTCAAATAAAAAATAAAAATAAATAAATTAAATTAAATTAAAAAAAAATTTTTTTAGGCTAGGCACGTAGCTCACACCTGTAGTCTCAGCACTCTGGGAGGCCAACGAGGTGGACAGCCTGAGCTCACAGGTTCAAGACCAGCCTGAGCCAGAGTGAAACCCCAAAATAGCTGGGTATTATGGTGGGTATCTATAGTCCCAGCTACTTGGGAGGCTGAGGGACACTTGTGGTGCATTTTAAAGGGTCCATGTCAAATCTATTAAGTGTAGAGTATAAATGTCTTAACACAATAATTAAGAAAGTGTGGTGAAGGCTATGTTAACCAGTTTGTTGTATTTCAAATTGTATATAAAACCAGCACATTGTGCCCCATAAATGCATTAATGTACACAGCTATGATTTAATAAAAAAAATAATAATAATCGGGCAGAACCTGTGGCTCAAAGGGGTAGGGCGCCAGCCCCATATGCCAGAGGTAGTGAGTTCAAACCCAGCCACGGCCAAAAAATAAATAAATAATCACTTGAGCCCAAGAGTCAGAGGTTGCTGTGAGCTATGACACCACAGCACTCTACCCAGGGCGACAAAGTGAGACACTGTTTGTTTTTTTTTTTGATACCCACACGGGTGGGGAGAAGATGGAACCGTAACACAGCCCTTGCATGTAATGAATGAAATGCACTCCCATGCACACAGCAGGGTGGTAGCTGGCAGCACTGAGAGTCACCTAGTCCTTTTATGTGCACTGCAGTTCAGAGAAGGGTGGCTGGACGGAGCACTCTCGAGGAGAAGCTGGAGACAGAACAGTGAGGAAATACCTCTCAGAAGAGGTAGGGAGTGTTTTGAGTCACTGGATAGCGGAAAGTTGTCTAGATCCAGAGGCAGGTGGAAGGGAAGAGGGGGAAAAGTTCCAGGCAGGAAGAACCTGTGCCTTCCTAAGGCAGAGAGACAGAAAGAGGGGAGGGGACAATTAGGTCTGAGCACGGTTGCCTAGCATCACCAACACAGAAGGGGGCTCGCACTCAAAGGGTAAGGCGCACTGAACTTTCTCCAAAGGGGAAACCGACTTGTCCAAAGAGCCAAGAAACCTTAGTTCTTAACAGAAGCTGCTCCTAGAATCCTTTTCTGAAACAGGATGCCTCTGCGGCTGGTAGCATGACAGACACCCTGTGTGGGTAAGCGGGGGCTCTCTTTTAACTTCAAGTTCTTGGCAAATACCGTAGGCCAGGAAGCCCTGTAGCCACACCGCACACTAGCCTTAGAGAGCTACTATTGCCAGACCCTCACCCTCAGCCTCTACCCTCTCAAATGAGTCTGTTCCAATACCTCGGTCCCAGGAGGTGGGACACACTAACTTACATGCACAGCCCTGGGAAGCCAGGGACACAGACAGGCGTGTGCACACTCGCAAACTATGTTAGTCCTTGCCACTTTTTGGAATCAGACTTTGCAAAAACAACCTTGCTCTGCAGCCAACATAAACCATAGGCAACTGAGGGCCTTATATGGCTTGAAGCTTTCTTAATCAGAAACAGATAGATGGGCTAGAGTTAGAAGCTACAAGTTAGAGGGAAGGAGAAACAAAAAAAGAGAGAGAGAATATGAAGGAAGCCTAAGGAACCTGCAAACTTGTCAAACTCTCGTCTTCAACCCTCTTCAGTCTCAGTGGTTTCTTGGTAAAAAATTCCGACTGAGGACCATGGTTTTGGTTCCTCTCATGCTTGTATTTTCATTTAAGCCAGAGGACACTGGTAGGTAGGTAGTCACACTGCCAGCCAATCCAGTTTAAGGGAGTTTTTTTGTGTGTCCAATAAGTGGCTGGCCTCGAGGATAAGCAACTTTACCCAAGGTTGGGGTTATGTGCTGTCCTGAGAACTCAGCTGCTGGGGCAACAAGGGGTCCTCACTCCCAGGGGAACAGTCCTGACCCCTGGCTCCCCAGCTCCCTGGGCTGCCTCAGTCACATGCCTGCCTGGCCCATGAGGCAGGCTGGGTCTGTGCCACAGTTCCAGAATAAAAAAGGCTGCCCCAGGGACCTCTTAAGCAGCTACTCCCTCCACACAGCCATGGCAGTTTTTAGGGTGGCTTTATTCTCCTCCCTCTCCTGATTAGGCAGTGGCAACAGCAGCTCTGGCACCGGGACTTGTCCTGTACACTGCAGCCACATGCACTGGCCCCCCTGAAGGATGCCACTCGCTAAATATAGCAGCAGCACATGCTTGGCCAGGTGGGCCATACCGGAGTCAAAGGACAAAGCAAGAAGGTTATTCTCAGCACTGCCTTCTTTCCCAGACAGCTTATGCAGCTCAGGGAAGTGAGGGTCACTCCCACTGCTTTCCCTTTGGAGAGGGCAGGAAGGAGACGTACAGAAGCCTGGCGTGGCTTTCAGATCTGCTGTCCTTATCCTCACAAAGGCACAGTCAGGCCAAAGCTAGAGAGGTGGGAACAGGGGCAAGGTACTCTGGAGTGACAGCCTGCTGAGGACCAGGGGAAGTCTGGGGACCTCCCAGTGACCAAGGTTGTCTTCTGAGCAGTTTCCCTGGCCCTGAGGCACAGCTACTAGCCTTCCTACCCAGGAGGCCTTTTTCCTCAGTCATTCCCTGTGCATTACAAAAGTACCTGATGGTTGCATAATTCTGGATAAAACATGGCTTTGGAAAGACCAGAGAATTAGAGTAGGATCCTGAACTTCAGTATCCCATAAAACAAAAGTCCCATAAAATGAGCTAAGGATCCTGCTCCCTCACATGATTCTACATTTTTTTTTTTCCTAGAGACAGAGTCTCACTTTATTGCCCTTGGTATTCTGTGTGTGTGTGTGTGTTGTAGTTTGGCCAGGGCCGGGTTCGAACCCGCCACCTTTGGTACATAGGGCCGGCACACTCCCCACTGAGCCACAGGAGCCTCCCCCTCACAAGATTCTAATGAGGCATAAGTGAGTCAAAACACTAGAAAGACAGACTCAAGTTTTGGTGATAAATAGTTTTTAATCTCTTAAAAATCCAGTTTAGTTTTCTGGATAAGGACAGTGAACGTGGGGCCATAAATAAAAAACAGCCTCTTGGGGCGGTGCCTGTGGCTCAAAGCAGTAGGCAGTAGGGTGCTGGCCCCATATGCTGGAGGTGGCGGGTTCAAACCCAGCCCCGGCCAAAAAAAAAAACAGCCTCTGAGCACAGGGAGGGAAAAAGGGAGGGTGCAGTGGGGTCCTGGGCAGGGGTGCCTGACCCAGGTCCAAAGCCAGCCAGCCCTTGTGGTGTCCTGGGATCAGCTTATACCCGGGGGGCCTCAGTTTTCTCACCCACAAACTAGAGATGCTGTACTTAACATCACAAGGTTGAGAGAAAATAAAAATAGCATAGGTCAAAACCAGCTAAAGTGCCAGTAAGTACTCATATGCACCTAATGCTGTCTGGCTCCATGAAGAGACCTTACATTATACACCAAAGGTCAGTCCAGCGGGTTTAAATAAAGCACATCCAGAGCCAAGCCTGGTGGCTCACGTCTGTAATCCTAGCCCTCTGGGAGGCTAAGGCGGGTGGATTGCCCCAAGCTCACAGGTTCGAGACCAGCCTTAGAAAGAATGAGACCAATAAATAAATAAATAAATAAATAAATAAAAGAATGAGACCACCCGTCTCTAAAAATAGCCAGGCATTGTGGCGGTGCCTGCAGTCCCAGCTACTTAGGAGGCTGAAACAAGAGAATTGCTTGAGCCCAAGAGTTGGAGGTTGCTGTGAGCTATGAGACCACCGCACTCTACCGAGGGCAACAAAATAAGACTGTCTCAAAAAAAAAAAAAAAAAAAAAAACAACACCCAGGACCAGATGAAGGAGCATCCAGAAATAAAGCAGCACCTCCCCACTAGCCCCACACTAACACATTGTGATCCACACATGGCCCCACTCTCCCCAGCATCTTCATAAAGAAAAATGTCTTCTTTTAGATGGACTCGGGAACAAAATGAAAATGCAACCTAGAGGGCCCACACCACGATCCCGCAGAAGTCAACAGGTGACAAAGGACCACGTAGCAGATCTGGTGACACCTGACATTTGGAGACCAATGACAATGACAGGTCTTGCAGAACCAGAAAGGCCCTTTATGATAAAACAGGCTATCAAACCAAAATGGCTTTCTAAAAGCATAGCACCTAGCCCTTCTGTCACTAGGCTCGCTGCTAAGCTCCCCTCTCAAATTCTTTCATAATTGATCACTGCCCCCCCAACTGGCAGACTAGAACCCTCTTCTTAACATGCCATGCAAACAACTAATACGCATAATTTGTCACCAAAGCTGTTGAGTTTACAGACTATGGAAGACTAAGCCCCAACATGTGGAGGCAATTAAGCTTTCAGAGTTGGGCAAAGAACATACTAGCCTAGTACTGTCCAACAAAATTTTCTGCGATGATAACAATGTTCTTGACTAGTATTGCCCAGGACAGCAGCCACTAGCCACATGAGGCCACTGAGAACTTGAGGTAGAGATAATGTCACCGAGGAAGTGATTTTTTTAATTTTAATGCTTTCAAAAGTTCAAATTTAGCCACATATAGCTAGTAGCTACCCTGTAGACAGGGCAACAATAAAGCCTTCTCCCCAGCCAAAGATTTAGGAAATAGAGTTATCTTAAAAAATAAAAATATTAGGCCAGGCGTGGTGGCTCACACCCGTAATTCTAGCACTCTGGGAGGTCTAGGCAGGCGACTGCTTGAGCTCAGGAGTTTGAGACTAGCCTGAACAAGAATGAGGCCCCATATCCACAAAAAATAGAAAAACTACCCAGACATTATGGCAGGCACCTGTAGTCCCAGCTATGGGGAGGCTGAGGCAAGGGGCCCACTTAAACCCAAGGGTTGGAGGTTGCGGTGAGCTATGTTGACATCATGGCACTCTACCCAGAATGATGGAGTGAGACTGTCCAAAAATAATAAACTATTTAGAACAGTAACTAAGAAACTTGAGATGAACAGAAAACAGTGGATTTTTAAGTCTTTGACTTATACTACCCATTCAGTTATGCTTCCCAGTCCAAACTCCGGAACTCCAGGAGCACAACCTGAAAGCCTTTATAATGTTGACCAACTCTCTTTCATCATTTGAAGAAACCAAGAACCCTAGCTGGGCATTGTGCCAGCACCTGTAGTCCCATCTACTTGGGAGGCTGAGGCAAGAGAATCGCTTAAGCCCAAGAGTTTGAGGTTGCTGTGAGCTGTGACATCACAGCACTCTACTGAGGGGAACATAATAAGACTTTGTCTCCAAAAAAACAAAAAAAGAAACCAAGAACCCAGGAAGACCTACAGGCCTGCCTAGGGCCAGAACCAGGCTTCAGCCATCATAGCTGAATTCAACCCAGGGCTCTTGCCTGCTAAACCCAGCAGTAAAGCAAGCCTTTTCAACCTTGACCCCTACATACACATGCTTCCAGAACTTGCCTTGGGGCCCTGCTTTGTTCCCCAGTGCCTGTGGGAAGCTGGGCTAAGCGAGCACAGCCGGTCAGCAAGACATGACAGAGAACAGAATGTTTACTACCACCTGCCGCAAACTAGCTAACAAAGCCACAGAAACGTCCAGTTGGCAAGGACCTAGACAAAAGAATGTAGGCCTGCACCACTCAGCCCGAGAAAAAGTTAAGGAAAAGGACACCTCGAAAGCTGCTATTTTGGGGAAGCCAGTCCTCAGAATGTTGAATAACACACACTCACTGCAATAATCTGCTTAGAAAACAGTAGAAAGATTAGGAGAAAAGCCCACAGATTTAAGAATATTCCTTGGTTCTTCTCACAAAAGCCCTCCCAGTTCAAGTCCAAATCCATACTTGTACAGTTTCCCTACCCCACAATTTGTATTTTTGTGATATAGCCATTGAAACAATCCAGAATGAACTCCAGTTTCATCTTCATCGTACTCAGAAGGGTGAGGATTAAATGATTAGGGCGCTGTTTGCTTGTTAACACCTAGCACAGTAACTGTCAAGGAAGAGGCAGCCTCCAAATTTTAATCCCCAAGTTCTCACTATTTCCCCAGCCAGACCTTGCCCTACTCCAAACATGCTCATTGACCCTGCTTTCTACCACCCAGGTTTAAAATTAGGTGCCAGGGCCAGTAGGCTCAGTGGGATGCCACATAGGATGGGTATTTGATATGAAATGACCACAAAAGTGAAACAAGCCAGAGACATTACACCAGAAAGTACTACGGAAAAGTAAAATTTAAGACTAAAACATACCCCATTACAGAGATCAGCAACTCTCAAACAGTGTGAGATGACTTTGGCCCTCAGACTCACCGCCTTCCCACAGTCAAGGAAAACTCCTCAGAACGACAAGCTCATACCTGAAACAAATCACTTCCCCACAGTGGGAAAAACCACCATTAGATCATTCTAATCTCACAGATAAGATTCAGAAGGAATGGCCGAGGGAAAAACAAGACAGCCCTCCAGGTTCATGGGGCTACAAGCTGCTTGCTCTTCAAAGTTCTGAAATGCCCACACCATCAAGTCATGTGGCAAGCTAGAGCCAGGAGGCTGGCTGGCAAAGCTTGGGGAAATCAATTTGCTTCCCTTTTCCTTCCAACCAAGTTTCTAGGTCAGAAGCTAGGAGGAGAGGTGCTTTTAATAAAATGTAAAACACTGAAGTGATTCCAGAGAAAGTCTCACAGCTTGGGGAGGGTGGCGGGGGGACGACAGCGGCAAGGCTTAAGCACCTATCGTAAACTAAGCACAGTTCAGTCTCACAAATATGATCTCAATTTGTTTTTAGGACGGGGAAAGAACACTGTGGCGGCCTTCCCCAGAAACTAAGGTTATACATCCAAAGCCCAAGAATAATCTGGGTTACCAGGTAGCAAGACAAACGGCTTTAAAATATTGATGGCTAGCAACCTTAAACTGGAGACACTTTGACTTCGGCACCTGAGGCCAAGTACAACAGACACTAAGCTCCACTGCAGTAGCCAAGTGAGAATCCATTTCCTAGAAACAGCAGGGTGGGAAAGGTACTCCACCTACAGAAATCTCACCCGCAGACTAGAATCAGTTCCCACAAGTTCTGGGCCATCACCTAACAACATGCATGACAAGAGAGCCCATTCAATCCAGTAAAGGACTAAAAGCTTTAGTGATTTGCATATCTGTAGGATCCAGAGAACTTCCTCTAACCTAGAGCCACAGAGGATACACCCACGAATTATTATCCAGAATCTACAAAATTTATTAGAGGTGAAAGAGGAATGGTTCGACACAAGTCAAAAAAGCTTCCAAAATATAACTTCACTTCTTTCCAGTGCTCAGAAAAAGTCTTAAATAATAAGCAGGTGAACCACCTGAGTGCCTGGAACAGAGAAATCAGATAAATGATCAAGCAGGCTGCCCACTTCACTTCAAAGATGCTCTGTACCTTTAAGAGCAAAGTGGATAGGTGATGCTTAAAGTCCAAGCTCTGCTTTCTAAATAGTGTTTTTTAAAAAGGTACTAATTTGGGAAGGACTTAGCAGTTACAGGAGCATGTAAGTTTATTAGTTGCCAGAATAGCGTTTTGTGAACTGGTGTTCCCTGATCAGTAACTAACGGACGTGGGTGGTTGCGTTAGGTACAGCAGTCTAGATTTCACCGTAGAAATAAATGTAAACACGAAAAAGCTTGCACTTCAGTAGAAGGATAGCTTAACCTCACTAATTGCTCTGCGTCTACACCCTACCCGATTTGAGAGGCCTCCACCCCGCACCTGGAGCGAAGTTCACCGGGTTTGGGTTAATCGCCCCGGAGGAGCAGGAAAGCGCGCCCGCCAACCTGGACGTCTCCCCAGGAAAGGAGATCCCAGAACGCCCAGGGTTTCCATGCGTCCGTAGTCGCTACTACACCGCTCACCACCACAAGCACCTTTCCTGCCATATCCCTCCCTGCGAGGGGAAATAGAAGAACCTTAACCTAGGGCACAAAATAGTGGAACCCTGGAAAACCCGCCCTAGAGGCGTCCGGTCCCCGGCCTCTCCAAGCCGACTGTAGCTCCTAACCCCCGAAACAAGCGTGGTCGCTCCAGATCGCGGACCTTAATTTAGGCTCCGGGCCGCAGGAGGAAGCCAACTCGCGACCCTGGGCTCGCCCCAGGTTGAAGTCAGCGGGCACACCAGACTAGACAGCCTTCACCTCCCCCGACACGCTTAAGGGGCTACATATGCTAATGCCTCGAAGCACCCAAGCCTTCGACCTCCGCACCCCAACTCGGTTCAAAGGGTCCCTCCACCCGAAACACGATCCGACCGGCTCACACCCGGCCTCGAAGCCCAACCTCCCCGTTCCGTAGGCCGAGCCTTTCCACTTGTTCTCCGCGCTGAACCCCCGGCGTTGGGCTACCTGCTCGAGGCTGCCTCCGCCGCCACGGTAGGGTGCCACCCAGGGCGAGCCCCAGAAGTTGGGCGAGGCTCCAGAAGTGACCAATTAAACGCCAATTCCTCACGGACGTAAGGGACGTAAGGGACTCCCGCAGGCTTGGGGGACCTCCTTGCCCTTCTGAGCACCTGGCCCTGCCCACAGCATGCCCAGCCGCAGCCTCTCCCGGCTCAGACTGGGTACATACGACCTTTGAAAAGTAAACGCATGTGGGGCTGGGCGACCTTGGGTGGGACGCGCTCAGGGAAAGTTAAGGTGCAGAGATGCGTCCCGGGCGTCGCGTCCTCACCCCTAGACGAGGACGGCGACGCCGCGTGGGGGTATGGCGAGGCTGCAGAGCGCCGCCCAGCGCCGGGCACACGCATCTATCAGGAGCCCACGAGCACACAACCCAGCGGGGGAGGAGGACTGGGGGGGCGCGCAGGCGAGGGGAAGGGAAGAAGGGCCCTCCGAACACGCTCGGCGTCCCAACACTCCGTCTACCGGAGCACCTGGAATGCTTGTCGCACCCTACACCTGCACCCCAGGCTCCCAAACACCCTGACCGCGCTGCCCTCGGGGCTTCGGCAGGAGGATCCCCGGGTCGGTCCTCCCCGGGACCCCAACCTACCAGCTCCTCGACAACCGTCGGCGTGCAGACTCCGCACGCCGGCCCTGCCGGGCCCCCCGGCCCCGGCCTCTGCCCTGCGGCCGGGCCACGCAACGCGGCGCCCGAGCAGCTCCCCCACGTGCTCGCCCAGGCGGGTGGAACAGAGAGACATTAAATACTGAGGACGCGCAGCGACGTGCCCGCGCTGCGACGCAAAGCCCCGCCTCTCTCCCTCGTGCCCCTGCGCCCCCGCGGCCTCCCCGCTCACCTGCGCGTGCGCGCTGCCGGCCGCTCGGGGCCGTACTTCGGCCGCGCCTTTCCCAGCTGTGCCAGCGGGGGAGCAGCCTGGAGCCCTCCAACATCCCGCCGCCCGGAGCCCGGCCTCGCTCGTGCTCTCGCGAGAGGAGCTGTGATCTCATCAGAGCCTGAGAGAGAGGCAGGCTGGGAACCTGCAGAACTCCCGGAGCCTAGAGTTCTGTGTATCCCAGTTTCTTCTTGGGCTTCCCTGCCTTGACTGTAGGCAGGCCTGAGGGGTTAGCTCGGCCATCTCTTGCCTCTGGTCAGAGGGCCTCCTGGGAAAGGCGAAGGGGCCGGGGAGGGGCAGGGCTTGTGGACTGAGCTTCCCGGTGACCATCAATTTCATTGTAATGCATAATTAGGTAGCCATTAATAATTGCTCAGTAACTGCATAATGTTGGCACCTGGCACCATTCAAAGGCGACTTTCTTGCCCATTTTTACAACTTGGTAGTATCTAAGTGAAACACTTTCCTCTAAATGGGTTTCGCTATATGATTCCTGCGAAGAGATAGTCACCCTGAGTCACTGCTTCTGCTGGGAAGTTCGGAAAAGAAAGCCTTCCCCACACTCAGACAGGTGGACCAGACAGAGTTTCAGCTGGCCAGCCCTGCCCTCATCCTTAAGACGGACTTGACTGGTGCCCGTAGCACAGTGATTAGGCGCCAGCCACATACACCGAGGCTGGCAGGTTTAAACCAGGCCTGGGCCTGCTAAACAACTGCAACAAAAAAAATAGACGAGCGTTGTGGCGGGAACCTGTAGTCCCAGCTACTTGGGAGGCTGAGGCAAGAGAATCGCTTAAGCCCAAGGGTTTGAGGTTGCTGTGAGCTGTGATACGACAGCTCTCTTTTGAGGGCGACATAGTGAGACTCTGTCTCAATAAAAAAAGACATAAGGACTTTATATGAGCATTTCTTTGGGAAAAATACAGAAAAGAGCTCATGTTAAAATTAACCATTAACTGCGAAAATGCTCAATCTTCGCTATTGATCAAATGCAGATTTAAATGGCAGTGAGATAGCGTTTACTGTATCTATTGAGTTTTAAATAAAATCCAAAATTGTGTGGTGTGATAGATGTTAGCGAGTAAATAAATAGGAAGCTGACATAGGAAAACAAAAAAAAACAGGAAGAGACCTGTTTTTAAGTCCTGTGGTCAGAAAAAACCTAAGGTGAAATTTAAACTAAGACCCCTTGGATGAATGCCAACCTTGCAAATTGCATATGGGCATAAGGGTTTAGAGGAGTATTCATGGCAGAGGCATATCACAGGCAAAAGCAAGAAACAGCTGTGAACCGGAAGACCAATGTGGATGGAACATAGTGAGGGGGAGTGTGCCTGGAAAGGAAGTTGTAGACTTAGAAGGACTATTTCTAGTTTTGGTTTGGGGGATTGTGGGGGGGGTTGTGGGAGGGAGCCTGTGTCACTTTACAAGCCACAATATATACTAAAGCGTGGATTTTATTCTACTCTGCTTAGCCCTGAAGCCAGTCAGGATTCTGCCTCTGGGCCTTTGCACTTGCTATTCACTGTACCTGGGATATTCTGCAGAGCTTGCTCCCTCACCTCTTTCAAGACATTTGCTCAGAGTTCACCAACTCATTCTCAGTGAAGCTTTCCCTAGACTCTATTTAAAATTGCAGTGCCACAGACACATACACACAATACCCCTCCCTTATTCCTTCTTTATTTTTCTTTGCAGCCCTGACCACTATCTAACCTGTGCTTCATTTTATTTCATGACAGCAGAGATTATTGAGAGCCTGGCACATAGAGGATATTCAGTAAAAATACAGTGAATGAATGAGAACCATTAAAAAGGGTTAAGTAGAGAATACACAATATCATTTCTGTGTTTTGGGTTTTTTTTTCTTTTTTGAGATAGAGTCTTACTTTGTCACTCTGGATAGAGTGCTGTGGCGTCACAACTCAGAGCAACCTCAAACTCCTAGGCTCAAGTGATCCTTTTGCCTTAGCCTCCTGAGTAGCTGGGACTACAGGGACCTGCCATATAATTTCTGTTTTTATTTTATTTATTTATTTATTTATTTTTATTCATTTATTTTTTGAGACAGAGCCTCAAGCTGTCACCCTGGATAGAGTGCTGTGGCATCACAGCTCACAGCAACCTCCAATTCCTGGGCTCAAGTGATTCTCTTGCCTCTGCCTCCCAAGTAGCTGGGACCACAGGCATCCGCCACAA
>CAUYRH010136475.1:0-11937 GCA_963574655.1 Perodicticus potto | reverse complement strand
CAGCCCGGGCCCACCAAACAACAATGACGGCTGCAACCAAGAAATGGCCGGGCGTTGTGGCGGGCACCTGTAGTCCCAGCTTCTTGGGAGGCGGAGGCAAGAGACTCGCTTGAGCCCAGGAATTGGAGGTTGCTGTGAGCTATGATGCCACAGCACTCTATCCAGGGTGACAGCTTGTGGATCTGTCTAAAAAAAAAAAAAAAGAACAACTCGCCTAGAAAGGAGGAGGGAGGGGTGGGAAAAGGAAGAGCAGAGAGAGGGAAGGAGCGCGGGGTGGGGTGTCGGTGTGTGATGCACCTTTTGGAGGCAAGACATGATTGTTGAGAGGGTCTTTACCTAACAAATGCAATCAATGTAACCTGGTTTCTTGTACCCTCAATGAATCCCTAACAATAAATTAAAAAAAAACAAAACAGCATTTTACACAGTGATTCTGCTTTGGGGAATCTACAGAAATAAGAATCATTTCAAGTGAAAAAAAAAAAAAAAAAGAATAACTCTCCTGAGTTCAGAAAAATATTCAAATACTGACCTAAAAGACTACCCCAGGAATGGATCCCAAATTTAATTAGATAACTCTGTGAAGCAATTTATTCCCCGTGGCATGGTTGAAAACATAACAATCAGCTAGCAGTAAGTGGAGTTTCATGGCTGGGTGTGATCAGGCAAAGAAACAAAGAGAGCCCCGCTAAAACCAGCATCATCGTAGGGTGGCAGGGTACATGCCTGTCAAGGACACGCTCTCCAAGGAGCTACACCAGAGGCCCCACACTGCGGGGGTGAAATAGAGTTCACTAAAATGATCCAGCCGGTCACTAACAGACTAGCAAATAACACTAACAAGCCAGGGGGTGAGGGAAGGTCAGTACCCAAAGTATATTTTGGCAGGGCACAGGGTTCCTGCCTGTAATCCTAGCACTCTGGGAGACCAAGGCAGGAGCATCACTTGACATCAGGACTTCAAGACCAGTCTGAATAAAGACCTCATCACTATTAAAAATAGAAAAAAATGGCCAGGTATTGCGGTGAGCACCATAGTCCCAGCTACTCAAGACACTGAGGTAGGAGGATCACTCGAGCCCAGGTGTTTGAAGTCGCTGTGAGCTGGACAGAGGCCATGGAACTCTAGCCTGAGAGACAGAGCAAGACACTATCTCAAAAAAAAAAAAAAAGTCCAGTTTCCAACAAAAATTGAGACATTCAAAGAAATAAGAAACTCTGACCAACACAGAAGGGGGTACAGAACGCAGGCAACAGAACCTGCCCATGATAGCAAGCAGATGTTGGGGACTTAAGACTTCAAAGCAGCTGTTGTAAGTATGTTCAGGGTACTAAAGGAAACCATGGGGAAAGTAGCAAAAGAAGGTATAGTGACAATGCTTCATTAAACAGATAATATAAACAAACAGGAACCACATAAAAAAGGAGAACCAAATATAAATTATACAGCAGAAAAGCACAGAAGCTGAAAAAGAATGAAGGAACAAACAGAGTCTAAGAGATTTGTGGGAAATGTCAAGTATATCAACTCAAATAATGAGACTCAGGAGTAGAGAAGACGGAGCAGCAGATGGAAAAATTACTTGAAGAGACAAAGGCCAGACACTTCCCAAACTTGACGAAAAACATAAATTTATACTTCCAAGAAGATCAACAAGCAATGATTACAATAAACTCAAAGAGATCCACAGCTAAGACACATTATCAAACTGTTGGAAGACAAAGACAAAAAGAGAACGTTGAAAGCAGCAAGAGAGAAGCGATTCATCACGTTCAAGGGACCCCCAATACATTAATAACAGATTTGTCATCAGAAATCATGGAGGCCAGCAGACAGTGTTCAAAGAAAAAACTGCCTGTAGAGAGTATATGCCTCTTCCACCAAGATGGACCAGAATAGTAAGCAGATACATTTTAAACAAATGAGCTGGGCAGAATAGTAGGATTCACCTGAGAAGTGACTGGAATCACCAAAAGTAAGTAAGGAGACAGTTCAAGGCAGCTTGCCTAGATGGGGACTGGCTGAGAGTGGGGAGAAGCTCCTGAAGTCAGGGAAACAGTGAGAGAAATCCCCAGGGCTTTTACAGTCTGTAGGAGAACACAGAGCCCTGTCTAGAGATTGCCCAGAGATGTTGCTCACAAAGAGAACCTACACAGACCCCGTGCTGGGTGCCATTCTGAGGGCCTACACGCCAGCCATCTATAGCCACCATGCTACTTTGAAGAGCAGAGGGGAGATGGGATGCTCCAGTGAAGCCCTGAGCAGGCCCCTCCACCCTGGCAGGCTGCAGTTGAGACTGAGATGTAAGTGGACAATGCTCCCCGCAGTTCTGCATTCAGACTGTTTGCCTGGGAGGGCCCCATCCTTTCTGGACGGAGCCCCAGGGAGCCATTTTGAGAATCTGAGGTAGGGCTGTGCCCCGCCATGGGGTCAAGTTTGGGGTGATGCAGCTACAGCCACTACCTGACCAAAGAGGGACAGGGAAACCAGGCTCTCTGAGCATACTCTGGACAGTACTCACCACCCCACAAGGGGCTTCTGTGGGCCCAAGACTCCAGTGGACCAAACTCCCCACAGCTTCATGGTGTGCCGCTTGCCTGAGCAGGGCCCTACCCTCTGTGGCCACAGGCCAAGTGCACCATTCTGAGAGTTTAATGCTGAGCTGCACCCTGACCTCAGACCAAGTTTGAGGCAATATGGCTGTGACTACCACCTGGCCAGAAAGAAACAGAAAGACTGAGCTCTCCAAAGCAAATGTGGGATAACACCCACCCACTCTGCTATGGGTGGCTTTGGGACTGGAGACCAGCTTGCCTAGCCTTCTGCAGCTATCAGCAACACCAAAGGGACCCCCTGCATCCTGGAAGGTTGTCCCACCACTCCTACTGCCATCACCCCCATCACATCCCTTGCTCACACACCTGGCCCACCACGCCCACTACTAATTCTGAAAAAGGCACCTGGAGGCCCAAGAATCGTCCCATCAGGACCCACTAACACTGCAGCCAGCATAACATGGTCTAGGGCCTGAAAACAAGGACACTCAGCGCCACCACTGGGGCCAGAAGACTGGTTCATTAGGCGTGCAAGTCCACCACAGCC
Organism: Perodicticus potto; assembly: GCA_963574655.1. NCBI lineage: Eukaryota > Metazoa > Chordata > Mammalia > Primates > Lorisidae > Perodicticus > Perodicticus potto. Next base: position 8,834 of record CAUYRH010136475.1, on the reverse strand, counting down.
TCAACTAATAACAAGTCCTATGTCACTAGGGAAACCACAGACACCACTGCCAAATAAATCATATAAAGATCATCTTACTGTAGGCACCCACACTCAGAGCCAGAGTGTCCTCCACCAACAACATACTACATGTATTCGCCTTCAGAACAAATAGTATCCCCCATGAAAAGAATTTCAAAAAACTGGAAAAAGTGACTGCTATACCAGATGTGCAGATATCAACTGAAGGGCACAGGAAACATGAAAAAGCGAGGACATATGACCCCAAAGGACCACAGCAACTGTCCAGCAACAGATCTCAGGTCCCATTCCAACAATTCCAGGGTCGAGATGTGGTCTCCAGTCTCCCACAGTTTTGGTCCCATGGTTGCACTTCTTTGGCCATGACCTCCAGACCACATAGAGCTTGGGCCACTTACCAGCCCCACAGCAGGGATGACCCCTCTGCCCCACCTGCTTTGTTTCCCTAGAACCTTCTGAGGGGCCCTTATGTGTGTGTGGACAGGAGTCAACAGAGTGGTTGCCAGTTCAGTGAGGGGCGGGGTATGCTTTGCTGTGCACATAATTTAACAGCATAGAACAGAGGCCCTTGGCCAGGAAGAGTAGGAACATTTTGAGCATCTCTAACAGGCCCCTTTCTGACTGAGAACACTGGCTCCCTGCCTTCTTTTCCAGCCTGGGGCCAAGACAGCCCCAAAGACAGGATTCTAGACTGCTCAGGCTACCTCAGAAATGCATGATGCAGGAGTCACTCTTCCTAAAGCAGACCCTACACCCTGTCATCTATGCCAGATTTCTACACCTTCACACAATCTGATGTTTCAGAAATGGGGGTCACCGCAGGGCAAAGTGGTGCCTCAGTGACAGGGGTGAGCTTTGACGTCTTTCTCATTTGCTCACTTCACTCTCACTCTCAGCATTCTGAGATGGCTAAAACGTTAAATTTTTATGCTTCATAGGGATGCTATGAAGTTAAAAGACACCCCTATAGAAGGGTAGAAAATACTTACAAATCATATATCTGGTAAGAGTCTGGCATCCACAGTATACAAAGCATTGTTAACATCCTAACAACAAGAAGACAACCACCCAAACTGAATAACAGGTAAAGCATCTCAATAGACATTTCACCAGAGAAAATATACAAATGGCCAGTAAGTACACAAAGAGATGCTCAATGTCATTGGCCATCAGAGAAATGTTAATCAAAACTATAGTACTTCACGCCTACTATACGGTATAATGAAAGTCATATAATAATAATTTTTTGGAAAGATGTGGAGAAATCATGACCCTCATATACTGTTGGTCAGAATGCAAAATAGTGCAACCACACTGGAAAATAGTCTGGAAGTTCCTCAAAAAGTTAAACATGTTACCATGTAACCCAGAAGCTACACCTCTATGTATAAACCCGAGATACGTTCACAAAAAAAAAAAAAAAAAAAAATGCTCGCAGTAGCATTACTCATAATAGCCAAAGGGTGTACACAGCTCAAATATCCATCAACTGATGAATGGATAAACAAAATGCCACCTATCTGGACAGTAAAATATTATTCATCCATAAAAAAGAATGAAGTACTGAAACTTGCTACAACATATGTGAACTTTGAAAACATTATACTAAATGAAGGAAGCCAGTCACAAAAGGCTGTATGTCGCAGGCTTCACTTACCTGAAATGTGCAAAACAGGCAAACCCATAAATACAGACAAGAGATGGGTGGTTGCCAAGGGCTCGGGAGAAAGGGTGTCGGAGTGACTGCTTAAAAACTAGACAGGGTTTACTTTTGAGGTGATGAAAACATTCTGGAAATCAATAATGGTGATGGTTGTATAACGCAGTAAATGTTATTGAAATGTAAACTTTGAAACAGTCAAAATGGTGAATTATATGCTATGTGACTTTTACCACAATTTTTAAAAAATGAAAAGAGATAAGAGCAGATGACAACCAGGATGCAGAATGATGGAAGGAGGCTGTGTGTGCCGTCTGAGTGATGAACAGACAACAGAGATAGGAGCTACAGTGTCATTAAGGAGAGCTATTTTTATTTATTTATTTATTTATTTAGAGACAGAGCCTCAAGCTGTCACCCTGGATAGAGTGCCGTGGCATCACAGCTCACAGCAACCTCCAAACCTCCAACTCCTGGGCTCAAGCGAGTCTCCTGCCTCCGCCTCCCAAGCAGCTGGGACCACAGGTGTCCGCCACAACGCCCGGCCATTTTTTGGTTGCAGCCGTCATTGTTGTTTGGCGGGCCCGGGCTGGATTCGAACCCACCAGCTCAGGTGTATGTGGCTGGAGCCTTGGCCACTTGAGCCACAGGCACCGAGCCAAGGAGAGCTATTTTTATATAAAGAAAATTATTTCAAAAAAGAAAAATAAAGGAACTTACTTCTTATACATAAAAATAAATCTAAAAAGAAATAAAAAATAATTTTTTTTTCAGAGAAAACGTTCCTAACTGAGAGAAGAAAGTGTATGTTCCCCCTCACCTCTTCCTGGGCTGACAGCTGTGAGGAGAGGTTTGTGGTCGCTCATTTTCTCCTGCCTCTGCCTTTGAGAAGCCAGTTCCAGTTCCTTCTTTGCCAGCAGCTTGCCAGATGGGTAGAACAGGCCAACAGTCTGTGTGCCTGTGTTCTTCTTAGTCTCAGCATCCGATTTGGGCAATAGAACATTTAGGGAATGCCAAGCAGATCGGGGCTGTGAGCAAGCCAGAAAACATTTTTTTAAATTAGAATATAATGTAAGTAGTCCTCCATTTCATTCATAGAAAACAATTCTGATCAGAATGAAAAATATCTCCAAAAAATTGCACTTTGAAGGAGTTTTCCAGCTCCTCCCTCATCTTCCTTGCTGCTTTCTTTCTCAGCAACTATCAGACTGACCCATGAACCAGCCCCATCCCCTTGGCCATTTCCTGTCTGAAATTCAGCAAATCAAGGGATGTTTCCTGGCCTGCCTGAGGCCTAGACGACATCTACCCTTTCAGCTCTATGATCCAACGGGACACAGACCACACGACTCACGCACATGTAAGTAAGAGGTGCCAACACTTTCTCTAATACACCGTCCTGCATCTGAAGCTGGAAGCTGAGCGGACTACCATGCAAGGTTGTTAGGGTTGTGCACTGCACATCACTGCATCAAAAGCAGCATCATTCGCATGCTGGACACCACGTATTTGCACATGTATTAGGAGAATTTTTCCATTAGCGGAAAGGAAATGTCTACCAAACTTAGTATATTACAAGCAACTTCCAACAGATGGCAGTAAGCGTCTTGGGTAAAGAACACCTTCCTTTCATCGCAAGTGGCTAGTGGCAGGCCTAGGATCTGCCCTTCCACCTGGGTTTAAGAAGGCCACAAATCCCCTAAAACTGTATGAAAAGTGCTGAGTGTATATGCTTTCTATCTAATAATTACCAATCTTCAAATTTTTATAATGAAGAGATAAGAAGAAATCTTTCTCAAGCTTAGAGAAATTCATAAAAATCTGACACAAAGCTTGTTGTTAGAGCTTTACTGCTTCTGAAAAATTACTGTGTAAAGATTTTCTTCAAACTATGCCCAGCTGTTATAAATGGCAAAAAGCAGTCTTAAATACCTAAGTTTTCTAAAATACAAAAGGGCAGGAGAAAGAGTAGTTGGAAAGTTACATAAAAAATTCAATGGGGCAGCGCCTGTGGCTCAAAGGAGTAGGGCGCCAGCCCCATATGCCAGAGGCGCCAAGTTCAAACCCAGCCCGGCCAAAAACCGCAAAAAAAAAAAAAAAAAAAGAAAAGAAATTTGAGATAAGTAGTCTGGGTGCACATAGCTCAGAGGTTAGAATGCTGGCCCTGTGCACCAGGGGTGGCAGGTTCAAACCTACCCTGGTATGCTTATCACACAGAACAAAAGAACAACTACCAAGGAATTTTAGAAAAGTACATTCTATCCCAAGTATTTTAAATCCACTTGTCCCTAGGGCATGATGTCCATTGCCTTGCAAATGCAATTAGAACTCATTCAACTACAGACAAAATGCATATTTAGATCCTTGATTCAAGAAGAAATCATTTGGTGTTTCAAAACTAAACTGACAGGGGGGCTGGCGTCTGTGGCTCAAAGGAGTAGGGTGCCAGCCCAACATGCCAGAGGTGGCGGGTTCAAACCCAGACCCGGCCAAAAACTGCAAAGAAAATAAATAAATAAAATAAAAAAAAACTAAACTGACTGAATGTATTTACAAAGCTAGTTGGACCTCCCTGTGATAGGCCTAACTGTCCCGGCCCTCTTGGGTTGATTCACAGGGTAGAGAAAACAAATCAGAGTCACATCCTCCCCTGGGGCACCAGTTCCTACTGCAGCAGAGATCTCACCTCAGAAAAAGGGCGCAGCTCCCCAGCACGCAGAGCCAGGCTGCTGCCCAAGCTCAGTCTCCCCGAAGACTTCACATAAATACCACAGGAGCCGCAGAATCGGGCAGACAGGTGGTTGCTGGCCCCACATTTAGGGCAAACAGAGTAGCCAGAGGGAATGCCAAGCTGGAGGATAAAAAACATTTTAATGAATATTAGAGTTATAATTTTCCCTTATATTCTCATATCAGACATTCTCTAGCCATCAAAATAACAAATACCCAATACCCTCTGACCAAAAGTTCTACCTTCTAGAATTTATCTTACAGATGGACAAGTTAAAAAAAAGTATATTCCACGTCATCGCCTGCTGCATCGTACTGTAGAAGAAATCACTGGAAACAACCTACGTGTCCAGCAACGGGGGACGACTGGAGCGTATCAGTACACAGACAATGGAATATTACAAAGCCTCTGGGAAGAATGAGGAGGTTATTAATAAGATACAATGTTAGGCAAAAAGAACTGGATCCGAGCTTATAGTGAGTACCAGTTTGCTTATCAAGGCTGGGTACAGTGGCTCACGCCTGTATTCCTAGCACTTTGGGGGGCTGAGGTGTGAGGATCGCTTAAGGCCAAGTGTTTGAGACCAGCCTAGGCAAACAAAGCAAGACCCTCATCTCTACAAAAAAATAGAAAAGACCATCCAGGTATGGTGGCACACGCCTCTAGTTTCAGCTACCTGAGAAGCTGAGACGGGAGGATCCCTTGAGTCCAGGAGTTCAAAGCTGCAATAGCTATGATGGTTCCACCACACTCCACACTCTAGCCTGGTGACACAGCAAGACCCTGTCTCAGTCAATCAATCAATGCATCAAACAGCTGAAAGAATACCTCAGGAATTGGGCGTCAGCACCTGCTGCTGGAAAGGGGAAGTATGGGACAGAGATAAGAGGAGGACTTGTCCCTCCTCTCTGCCCTGTCCCCCCGTGTGTCTTCTCTCTCTCTCTCTCCCCCGCCCCTCCTTAATGCTGCTCTGCAGCTTCCCCACCAAAGACCTTTCGTACAAAAAAAAAAAAAAGAGGAAGACTTGTCACTAGACCTTTTTTATTTATTTGCATGTGCTACTCAGATAAATATATAAATAATTCTGAGTGTTTTACTTAAAAGGTAGAAAAACCAACCAGGCACAGTGGCTCACATATAATCCCAGCACTCTGGGAGGCCAAGGTGGGTGGACTGCCTGAGCTCAGGAGTTCAAGACCAGCCTAAGCAAAAGCAAGACCCCCACATCTGAAAACTATCCCCCAAACACTATGGCAGTGCCTGTAGTCCCAGTGACTCAGGAGGCTGAGGCAAGAGGATCACTTGAATCCAAGAGGTTGAAGTTGCTGTGAGCTATGATGCCACAGCACTCTAGCCAGGGTAACAAAGTAAGACACTTTCTCAAAAACAAAAAAAGTAGAAATGCCAAATGAATGAAAAGGTCTGACCTCAAAGAAATGCAAATCAAATGACAGACCATTCTCAATGTAAGAAAATTATCTCTCTGCCCAGATTCTTAAGCAAGAAGTGATCTCTGCAAGCCTTGGAATAGATGAGCTCCCTCTAGGCTAATACCACAGACAAAGTTACTGAATCAACTGATTCAACTGAAAATTGAATGCACATATTGCAATTTATTCCATATGTAATACAAAAAATGTGCACACTAGGGAAAACATTTGCTAATGGCAATTTTCTCTCAAAGATGGAGAGAAAATTTCTTTTTTTTGAGACGGTGTCTCACTCTGTTGCCTCAGCCTCCCAAGTAGCTGGGACTACAGGTGCTGCCCCTATGCCCAGATAATTTTTCTATTTTTAGTAGACACGGAGTCTCACTCTTACTCAGGCTAGTCTTGAACTCTTGAGCTCAAGCAATCTACCCACCTTGGCCTCCCAGAGCGCTAGGATTACAGGTGTGAGGTATCACACCCAGCCAAAGATGGGGCATTTTAGTTAACTTTATTTGCCCGGTTATATACTGTTCTGTTTCAGGGCCCACTCAGTTATTCTAAAACAGACTTTGTTTTAGAGTAGGTTTTAGAAGAGGTCACATAAGCTCCCAACATCCAGAATCCTGAGCAAGGAGACCTCTCTTTGTGTACATTTACCCTTATTTCTATGCAGTTAGAGGTGACTCCTTTGGGTAAATTGAAGGAAAAGTTCTTTGCTAACTTGTGATATATTTCAAATATCTCACTCTTAAAACAGATTATTGACACAAAATTTGCCAACCTGAGTTTTAAAATATATAGTCTTCAGACTTTTCATTGAAATGCATCTGTTGGCTCGGTGCCTATAGCACAGTAGATACAGTACCAACCACACACACCGAGAAGGGTGGTGGGTTTGAACCCAGCCCGGGGCAACTAAACAACTGCAACAAAAAAATAGCCAGGCATTGTGGCAGGCGCCTGTAGTTCCAGCTACTTGAGAGGCTGAGGCAAGAGAATCACACCCTACCGAGAACAAAATAGTGAAACTCTGTCTCAAAAAAAAAAAAAAAAGAAATGCATCTGTTCAAGCAGATTTTTAACATAACATTGCTTTAAAGAAAGAAAAGTTATCTTACCACATCATATTAATGCTAAATAAGCCAAAAAACAAAAAAAGACAGAAGGCTACCAGAGTAAACATGTATCATTACTTCTGTGCCACTTCAGCAATAAATATTGTCATTGTGACATCTCAACTCTGATATTCAGACAGAAAAACAATTATTAAAACAAATTCAATTTGGGAATCAGACCCAGAAACAATTATATCACTGACAATAAAATCAATTTAAATTATCTTGGTATTTATATAAGAAGTTCAAAATGCCCAAGGAAAGGATGTATGAGAAAATAAATCTTTTGCTTGGCAATTAACTTAAATCTACCAGCAAGCTTGTTCCAAGAACTCCAGAAGTTCCACTGTTTTCTATTTTAATGTGTTCTCAACCTCACTGTTACTCTCTCCAGTGCCGTGGAAAATTACAGATGTCATTTCATGGTGAGAGAATGATATAGAGTCTGAAACCACATTACCAGATAAATAACTGTCAACAACAGATACCCTAAAACCACATCAGGTTTGATTTTGGAATATATGTGTTTTCTGATTAAAAACACACTGCATTAGGATATGTTTAGTCTCAGTTCTGAAAAAGAAATACATATTATGTAATAAAAACCATCTTTTCAAAAACCTCCACAGATTTTTCCTCCTGGTGATGGTGGATTAAAAACATACCAAGGAGGGAGGGTATCTGGGGGGAACTCACCTAGTGTGCATGATGCAATGGGACATTTCAAACATATTAAGAAATGAGTATAAAAGAGATAGATGTGCTACTTAGTTCAGTGTGAGCATTTCACATTGTATATCAAAGCAGCACACTGAACCCCATAAATGCATCAATGCACAAAGTTATGATTTAATAAAAAATAATAAATAAAAACATACCAAATTACTCCCACACAGAAAACAAGTAAAAATCTGCTCATTAACACATGAAGGCGGAAGAGAAGCAGGTACATTCTTGCAGCGAATATACACAGGAGGAGAAGAGTGGAGTTAGTGCCCATCTCCAGGGCTCGAAGCCTGGGGATAGGGCAGTACACACAGCGTGTGTCAAGTGGTGGGCAAAAGCAGCACTTCTGGCCAGGAGAACCAGAAAACTGAAACTGAGGAATCTTTGGCTGCTGAAGAGGTAGGTGCTCCCAGAAAGAAAAGAGACAGGGAGGGGATTCTCAAATTCTGTATACTCGCATCTCTTACTGACCCCTGAACAACATATGTTCGGAATAGATTCAAAGCAGATCAGCTAACGATAAAGTATCTGAAGGGAGACCAAATTTTCTGCTTCCTCCACCAAAACTTTTTCTGTGGTGTTAGTATGTTGGAGAATTTTAGATTATACCCTATCATCATGAATGTTAGGCTGGGATGCTTTGAGATAGTTACTATTCTTCGATGAATAGTAAGTGGGTTTTTCTGTTGTTGTTTATTTTGCATTAGCAGGTAACAATACTGGGTGGCCATAAAGTTCATACGCAATTTAAAATAGTGTGCAATTTTAAACTGCACACCAACTTTATGGACACCCTATATATATGTCTGATTTGGGGAATGTACTACCTGGAAGCAACCAGAACTAGTGCCTCTCAAAAGAAAAGAAAATCAACTTAGTGCAAGTCTAAAATGAATCAGGTATTGCAACCAGCCAACCAGAATTTTAAAGCATCTATTCTCTCCACAACGAATAAAAAGATAAGAAATCTCAGGAAAGGAAAGAAGGAGGGAGGGGTGGGGAAAGGAAGCCCAGAAAGAGGGAAGGTTCGAGGGGGGTGGGGTTTCAGTGTGTGCCACACCTTTGGGGGGCAAAACACGATTGTTAAGAGGGACTTTACCTAACGAATGCAATCAGTGTAACCTGGTTCCTTGTACCCTCAATGAATCCCC
>CAUYRH010136474.1:0-12460 GCA_963574655.1 Perodicticus potto | reverse complement strand
TGCTAGGCTGGCACAGTCTGGAATGGCATGTTCTAAACCCTAATACTTAGCAAATCTAGTCTCTTTCTGTGTGTGAGGTTTCAACCTCTTTTCTCTTCTTTCCCCTGAGTTCTGTCATCTTAATTTATTTATTGAAAGGTACCAATGTACTCAGCCCTACTATGAAGCTAATTTATAGCTTTCATATGAAGGCTATAACCCAACTACAGCACAAGAATATGGGGAAAGGGGCAAGGGAGGGGGAGGGGTGAGTTTGGGTTGGAGGGAGGGTAATTGGTGGGATCACACCTACAGTGTATCTTAGAAGGGTACAGGTGAACCTTACTAAATGCAGAATACAAATGTCTTCATACAATAACTAAGAAAATGCCATGAAGGCTATGTTAATCAGTTGGATGAAAATATTTCAGATTGTATATGAAACCAGCACAATGTACCCCATGATTGCATTAAGGTACACAGCTATGATTTAATAATAAAAACAATAAAAAAAAAGAAAGGCACTTGAAATGACATTTCAAATTCTGTAGTTTAAGAATGATTCTGTAAGTCTTCTCTGCATGTTAGGGGAAGCTCATTCTCCCCAGGGGACTAAAAAGGTAGTTAGAGCGCTGAGGGCAGCTTCCTCTCCTGGATCCCAGAGCTCTGCCTGGACTGATCCTGAACAGGGCCAACGCTTTCCTCAGATCAGCAACTGGCACAGGCAATGACTCCAACGCCATCTTCACGCCTCCAAACCAAAGGCAACTCTGTTGACTGGGAAACTGTTCTGAAGCAGTGTTTGCATGAGAAGTCTCCTGAATCTGAACCCCAGACAAGCCCTTCCCACAGAGCAGGCAGCTTTTAACCTGCTCAGGGCCACACTGGCTCATTAGAGTCAGATTTCATCATCTCTCCAATCACCTGTGGGTCTTGTTAGCACACAGGCCAAGTTTCTGCATTTCTAATGGAATCCAGGCTGACCCCACAGGGAGCAGAAAGGGCCTTGTTTAACCCTTGGTTTACAGGTAGGCAGTAGCTGAGGATGGCTTAGCCAGTTGGCTGGAGTCAGGCAGATAGTCAGCATCAGTGGGCCAGAAGCCAATTTCCCCACTCTCAGAGCAACCCTCTGCCAAAGATTTTATAACACTTCCTTTCTACCATAACAGCCCCAATACTTAGTGTCATTTTCAATGAAGATGTTTAAAGATCTTTGAGTTAACTACTTACTGGGGTGAGTGTGAATTTTACTCTTTGGAGAATTTTACCTCAATCATGTCTATATGTATGTATTTTTCTTGAATGATAGAGCTGTGTTTTTTATTTTTTTCTTAATTAAAACTTGATTATCTTGGACTCAATTAATTAACTGATTATTATAGATTATGGGAAAAAGTTTGAGAAAAGAAACATGTCACATCTCTATAAGTGAGATCTTTAGTAGACAACTGTTAACAGAAAAAGAACAAAACTCTGTAAAATAATTTAAAGACATTTATTCAAAGCTAATATGAGTAACTGTGATCTGGGGAACACAGTCTCAAGAGGTTGTGAGAAAATGTGCCTGTGGCAGCTAAGTTACATTTTGGCTTTATACATTTTAGGGAGGCAGGAATTTTGAGTAAAATCATAAATCAATATATAGAGGGTATACATTGGTTTGGTCCAAAAAGACAGGACATCTTGAAATGGGGGCTTATAGGTTATAGGTGAGTTCAGAGATTCTTTCATTTCTAATTGGTTAAAGAAATAAAGTTTTATCTAAAAGGTTGAAATCAGTAGGAAGGAATGTTCTAAATTAAGGAATCTGCTAATGAGAGAAGCTACAATACACTGGCTCAGTGATGTGCTAAGCAAATAGATGGCCTACAGATGTGACTTAACCTTTGGCCTCAGTGCCAGGTTTTAATTTAGTATCTCATGAATTGCTTTTATACAGTCTGTGTCAAAGTCATAAGCATGCCAATCATGTATGCATCAAATGTGAATTTACCCTTCCCTTCTTGTCCCAACCCACCTACTTGCTTCCCAGTGGGTTTACTTCCAAATGGATACATGGGTGATTTTAACATTAGTGCAGGTCAGTTGCAGAGTCTACACTCCAACTGGAAAGGGTATAATGAGGTGTGTCTGACCTTCTTTTCCATCATGGCTGGGAATTCAGTTTTAAGATTTTTCCAGGTCCTCCTTGGCTAAGAGGAGGTCCGTTCATTTGGCAGAGAGGTTAGGATTTTATTTTTAGTTCACATAATGAAGTTGGAAAAAACTGGTATCTTACATTTAGGCCTCCTTCTCCTATACTAACACTGATACATCAACAGAAGAAAGAATATTGAAATGAGAACAATCAGAAAGAGAGGAACAGAAAGACACAGGCAAGGTTGTGAACTAGAACACTGGTTTGTCCTTTGCAGAAATGAATGAACACACAGAGGTGGAAGACATTGAATAAGGGAATTTTAATGCCAGATCTCATGTACAAAGAAGATAAACTGGAAGTCCATAGCTGGGTGTGGACCCACGTATCAGCTCTGGAAAACGGTGGAGATGATTTGAATTATTTGACTTGAGTGCACTGGTTGTTTAAAAACCCAGCCATTTAGCCATTTGCATATTGAGCACTACACAGGAGTAAGACTGAGAAGTTCTTTTCTGAAAAGGCCATCTCACGTTCTCGCACACCGTGACCAGCATGATTCCTATAAAGGAGCACGTCTCTGTCAAGTGTTGGAAGTGATTTTCTGGGTCAAGCTCCACATTACAGCAAATATGGATTCAACCAGAAAAATAAACCTTCAATAGCTTACTGTTTTTTTGTAACTGCAGTTTCTCTTGTTGCAGCCTGGATTGTTACACAAGCAAATAAATTCTTTTAATTGGCCCACCCCTGGGGCAGACAGCCCACCCCAGTAAGTAATCATGGGCAAGACTGGAGGCTGCTGGTGGGGGGGTGTATCCTGCTGAACAATTTTTGCTTTTATTTTACCAGCTGATTTTAAAAGGCAGCATTGTAACTTGGCATTAAATATTTAAGAATGATATTAAGGTAAGATTGATTCATTTAACAGGCATAATGGAGTGGGGAAGCCGCATGGAGTGACTAAAGGGCTTCTCAGTGGGAAATCTATGCTAGCAGGCATCAATCCGCACCTGGTAATGGCCATGAATAAACTCGCCTTCTTGCTATTTAAATAAATTGATGTGCAATTCATCTGCTGTTTAGCGCCATTGGAAATGCACTGCACTAACTCTGTTTCTTGGCAAGCATCCCAATTAAGTGCCTGGGCCATTTATCAGAGTGACAAGTGTAGTTCAAGTTGCCACCAAGCTTCTACCATTCACCAAAATGGCAGTTTGTTCTAAAAAGGGGACGTAGGGAGTGGGAGGAACAGCAGGGTGTTGGAGAAAAAAAATACTGGACTTACCTCCTTCATTCTGGACTATAGTTGTGTTTTATCAATCATGAAAGTGTGTGGGGGACGTGGGAGGGTAATTGGTGGGACCTCACCTATTGTGCACAGTGCAAGGGTCCATGTCAAAACTATTAAGAGTAGAGAAAAAAAAAAAACCTTAACACAACAAATAAGTGAGGTGAAGGTTATGTTAACCAGTTTGATGTAAGTATTCCAAATTGTATATAAAATCAGCATATTGTACCCCATAAATGCATTAATGTACACGGTTATGGCTTAATAAAAAATAAAAAATAAATAAACTGAAAAAGAAAAAAAAATACTGGACTTAGTCGCAGTTCAGGGCCTGAGTTCTCCGTAGAGCGCACCCTATTGAACAGCCCCCAAATTGTTTCTTTATCTCTATAATGGGGAGAATGATATGCCTGCTTTACTTGTGAGGCACGAAACAAGATAATATATTGAAAGCACATATCAGTTTAAAAAGTGCTATTCAGATTATGAGTTATTACTGAGAGCATGATTCTTGCAGAGGCACCATAAGTGCCCGCCATTTATTTCCCCTGGTGTTCTAAACAGTTCCTTTTCCTCCCCACTTTTTGGGTCGTAATCAGACAATCTCAGAGCTGGGAGGAGAATAAAAGTGCCAGCCTTTTAAAAGTCTCCTACCTTATGAGATACATAGGTTTGTTTTCTTGGTGCTAAAATGTTCAGTCTAGTCTTTTATTAGCCACTTCTTGGTGATAGGTAAATCAATAAGAGAGCACTTTCAAAGCACTTAAATTAGGTATAATCGTAAAGAGCAGCTAGCTAATTTGAGAATTTTATTTATTTTATGATAAGACTTTTAATAGAGTTGTGTTGATTCCAGTCATTTTAAAACATGCCATTCTCCCTCCAGTCTTTCCTGGTTGAACACGTTTGGCGGATTGGTTGTTGGATATAGAAATATGACTTATGTCTTTTAATTTTAGAGAATTGTAACTCAGAACAAATTAAGTCCCTGCTTTGCATCGAAATGGGAGTTCAGAAAAAACAAAGTGCTTACTTTTCAATAACGAATTGTCTCCCACTGAAAAGTTTGAAACAAGCATTAAGATGGCTTATAATCATTTGTGGTCCATGGGTCTGTGCTGAATCAATTAAATGAAGTGCACAGTAGCCAGCTAAAAATGCATTGATAAGGGTATGTACATTAGGAATTGTGGTGACTTAAGTTGTTTACTATTCTGATCCTTTTGTTGTTTGCTTTTCTAATTATCTTCTGCATATTATTAAATGCAATCATTAATAAGATGGCTGACTATAGTTTGTTGAGTATTATTTAATCATTAATTTCTAATATACTTCAATATCCTCTGTGATTAAACTTTGATGGCTGACTTAGTCAAATGAAGATATTTCCATTAAGGGCAGGCAGTGCAATGATAATTCAACCACATGTAGGAAGACCCTGTGCAAAGTTTCTTTTCATGGAGCAAGGTCATATTTTCTACCCCGTCTCACTGTACTCTGGCAGTCACCATTGTCTGGGTTATAACTCATTTGTATATTCAGCCTTCCTTTATTGATTTTTATCTTTCTTGGCTGACACTAGAATAATAGTTTCAACAAGAATTTAATTGGTATCAAGTTCTTGTTCTTGGGAACCATCTTGTGCAAAGAAGCATTGGTTATAATGGTAAAGGTTAGTGGAGAATCCAGCGGACCACTCTCCTAGATTTGCTCAGAACAGAATTTCTAATTTTTTTTTATTGTGGTAAGAACAACATGAGATCGACCCTCTGGAAAGTTTAAGTGCATAATACAGTGTGTTAGCTATGGGTACTATGTTGTACAGCAGACCACTAGAATGTACTCATCTTGCATAACTGAGACTTTTATGTGTATTGAATAGCAACTCCCTATTTTTCTTCCTTTCCAGACCCTGGCAAGTACCCGTCCACTCTCTGCTTCAGTGAACTGGACTATTCCACTAATGATTGACGCATTAGTAGAATCAAGCAGCGTTTGTCCTTCTGTGACTGGCTTATTTTACTTGGCACATCTCCGAGGTTCATCCATGCTGTTCTGTGTCACAGCATTTCCTTCATCATCTTCTTCTTCTTTTTTTTATTAAATCATAGCTGTGTACATTAATGCAGTCACGGGGTACAATGTGCTGGTTTTATATACAATTTGAAATATTTTCTTTTATTTATTTATTTATTTTATTAATCATAGCTGCATACATTAGTGGAATCAAAGGGTACAATGTACTGGTTTTATATACAATTTGAAATATTTTCATTGAACTAGTTAACATAGCTTTCACGGCATTTTCTTAGTTATTGTGTTCAGGCATTTATATTCTACATTTAGTAAGTTTCACCTGTAGCCTTCTAAGACGCACTGTAGGTGTGATCCCACCAATTACCCTCCCTCCACCCCAACCTCCCCCCTCCCCTCCCTTCCCATATTCTTGTGCTGTAGTTGGGTTATAGCCTTCATATGAAAGCTATAGATTAGTTTCATAGTAGGGCTGAGTACATTGGATACTTTTTCTTCCATTCTTGAGATACTTTGCTAAGAAGAATATGTTCCAGCTCCATCCATGTAAACGTGAAAGAGGTAAAGTTCTTTTAAAGGCTGAATAATAGTCTGTTGAATGTATATACCATGTTTTCTTTATTCCTTGATAAGCCGATGGACATTTCGGTCATTTTCATATCGTGGCTATTTTGAACAAGGCTGCAGTAAGCATAGGGATGCAGGAATCTTTTTAAGACCCTGATTTCAGTTCTTTTAAATAAGTACCCAGAAGGGTGACTGCCAAATCATATGGCAGGTAGCTTTATTTTTTCATTCTTTGAGGATTGTTTACACTGCATCATTTTACATTTTCAATCAATGTACAGGGTTCCAATTTCTCCACATCTTTTCAATATTCATATCCCCTCACTTGTTTTTTTTTTTTTTTTTTTTATATCCTAGCTATCTTAAAAGGTCTGAAGTGATATCTCTACAGGGTATATGTGATATTTTGGTACAGGCACTCAATGTGTATTAATCAAATCAGGGTAATTGGGATACCCATCATGTTAGGAATTTATCATTTTTTGGGTGTTAAGAATATTCTAATTCCACTCTCTTAGTTATTTTGCTTTATTTTAAAGTATACCCTAACTTATTGTTGATTATAGTCACTTTGTACTGCTATCAAATATTGTTTGTTCTAACTAACTACCTAACTGTATTTCTGCAACATTAACTTTATTCCCTCCTCCCTGCTACACTTCTCAGCCCCTGGAAACCATCATTCTGCTGTCTGTCTCCACGAGATAAAATTGTTTTCAATACTTAGCCCCCACGTATGAGTGAGAACACGTGGGATGTGTTTTTCTGTGCTTGGCTTATTTCTCTTGACATAATCTTCTCCAGTTCTATCCATGTTGTTGCAAATGGCAGGATTTGATTCTTTTTACGGCTGTGTAATATTCTGTTGTATGTATGCACCATAATTTCCTTATTTAGGTATCCACTGATGGATACTTAGATTGATTCCTAATCCAGGCTACTGTGGGCAGTGATCCAAAAAACATGGGCATGCAGATATTTTTTCAATGTAGTTAATTCCCCTCTTTTGGATATATACCCAGCTGTTTGAGGAACCTCCACTCTGTTCTCCACGGTGGGAGCACTAACTTACATTCCCACCAACAGTGCATGGGGGTCCCCTTTTCTCTGCATTCTTGCCAGCATTGGTTATTGCTTGTCTTTTTGATAAAAGACATTTTAACGGGGTGAGATGATATCTCATTGTAATTTTGATTTGTATTTCTGATGGTTGTTTTGATATACATGTTGGCCGTTGTTATGTCTTTTTTAAATATCCTTTGCCCATTTTTTTTTTTTTTGAAATCGTTTTTTTTTATTGTTTGGATTCATTGAGGGTACAAAGTATTAGGTTGCTCTGATTGTGTTTGTTAGGTAAAGTCCCTCCTATAACTGCCTCCCACTCTCAACAGGTGAATCACACACTATAACCTCCCATCCCCTCTCTCCACCTTGTATTAGATCATCTCCCCTTTCTCCACCCCCACCTTGTATTAGATCATCTAGGACATTTGCACTAGACTTTATCACAGCTCAATTTACAATCACCAAAATGCAGAAATAACCTAAAGGCCCATCAACCCAGGAATGGATTAACAAGCTGTCGTATATGTGTATCATGGAATACTATTCAGCCATTAAAAAAGATGGAGACTTTACCACTTTTGTATTAACCTAGATGAAGGCGGAACACATTATTCTTAGTAAAGCATCACAAGAATGGAGAAGCAAGAATCCAATGTTCTCAATTCTAATATGAAGGCAGTAGATGACCTTTGCCTATTTTTTCAATTGATTATTTGATTCTTTTCATATCAAGTTGTCAGAGCTCCTTATATATTCTAATTATTACTCCCTGTGAGATGTGTAGTTTGTAAATATTTTCTTACATTCTGTGGGTTGTCTCTTCACTTTGTTGATTGTTTCCTTTGCTGTGCAGATTTGTTTTTAGCTTGATGTGATTCCATTCATTCAACTGTTTTTTTGTGACAGTGTCACTATGTTGCCCTCGGTAGAGCTGTGTGATATCACAGCTCACAGCAACCTCAAACTCTTGGGCTTATGCTATTCTCTTGCTTCAGCCTCCTGGGTAGCTGGGATTACAGGTGCCCACCACAATGCCCGGGCTATTTTGGGTTGCAGTTGTCATTGTTGTTTTAGCAGGCCTGCGCAGGACTCGAACCTGCTTCCTCCGGTGTATGTGGCTGGTGCCCTACTCACTGAGCAATGGGCACTGAGCCACGATTCATTCAATTTTGTTTGGTTGCCTGTGCTTTGTGGGTATTACTTACGAAGTCCTTGCCCATACCAATGTCTCCTCAATTTTTTTTAGTAGTTTCATAGTTTTAGGTCTTAGATCAAAGTCTTTTATCCATTTTGGTTTGATTTTTGTGTATGGGGAGAGATTAGGATCTGGTTCATTGTGGCTTTGATTTGCATTTCCCTGATAATTAGTAATGTTGAGCAAATTTTCATGTATCTGTTGGTCATTGGTATGTCATCTTTGGAGACATGTATATGGAGGTATTTTACCCATATTTAGTTAGGCTATTTGTTTGGTCTTGGTTTTTTTTTTTTTCTTTTTTTGGTTATTAAGTTGTAGGAGTTCTTTATATATTTTTAATATTAACCCCTTAACATATATACCACTTGCAAATATTGTCTGTCCTTCCGCAAATTGCTATTTCCCTCTGTGGTTGTCTCCTTTGCTGTGAAGAATCTATTTAGTTTGAGGTAGTCCCATTTATCTATTTTGTTTTCCTTGCTTGTGCTTTGGTGTCATATCCAAAAAAATCATTGTCAAGGCCAATGTCATGAAACTTTTCTCCTGTGTTTTCTTTTATAACTTATAATAGTTTTAGTCTTACATTTAAGTCTTTAATCCATTTTGAGTTATTATTATTATTTATTTCAGATTGATATGAGAGTACCAATGTTTAGGTTACATTGTTTCCATGTCCAAGGTAAAGTTCAAGTTGTGGTTGAGCCCTTCACCCAGTGGGTGTGCTGAGCACTCTCACATTGTGCACATTAGGTGAGGTCCAGCCAATCACCCTCCCTTCTCTCCCTTCCCTTTGCTAGACTATACTTGTGTTTTTCTTTCCTGTCGGCTTGTAGTTGTTTATATATTGGTTTCGTATTAGTATTGAGTAAATTGGCTACTTTTATTTCCATTCTTATGATACTTTACTAAGAAGAATGTGTTTCAACTCCATCCAGGTAAACACAAAAGGTGTAAAGTCTCCATATATTGTTATGGCTGACTAATACTCCATGGTATATGCATGTCACAGTTTGCGAATCCATAGGGGTTGACGTGCACATGAGTTGATTTCACATCTTGTTAATTGTGAGTTGAGCTATAGTAAACATCCTAGTGCAAGTGTCCTTGTGATAAAATGATTTTTTTCTTCTGGGTAGATATCTACTAACGGGAATGCAGGATCAAATGGAAGATCCACTTTTAGACCTTTGAGAATTCTCCATACTTCTTTCCATAGAGATTGTAGTAGTTTGCAATCCCCCCAGCAGTACAAAGTGTAGCCTTCTCTCCATATCCATGCCAGTGCCTGCAGACTGAGGATTCTCTGATGCAGGCTAATATCATTGGTGCTAAGTAGTATCTCAGAGTGGTTATTATTTGCATTTCTCTGATGATTAGGGATGATGGACATTTTTTCATGTGTTTGTTGGGCATTTGTTTGTCAGCTTTGGCGAAATTTCTGTTCAAGTATCTTGCCCACTTATAAATGGGGTTGTTGTGCTCTTTTCTTGTTGATTAATTTGAGTTCTGTATAGATTCTAGTTATCAGCCTTTCTTCAGATTTATAGCATACAAATATCTTCTCCCCTTCCAAAGGCTGTCTGTTTGCTTTAGTTGTGGTACCCTTAGCTGTGCTGAAGCTTCTTAGCTTGATCATGTCCCATTTATTGATGTTGCTGCAATTGCCAAGGGTTTTTTTCCCATAAAACCTTTCCCAGGCCAGTTTTGTCCCACACTTTCTTCTAGAATTTGTATTTTTTGTGTCTTAAATTTAAATCTTTATCCAGCAAGAGTCAATTTTTGTCAATTGTGAGAGATGCAGGTCTAATTTCAGTCTTCTACATATAGCTAGCCAGTTCTCCTAGCACCATTTACTAAATAGGGATTCTTTTCCCCAGTGCATGCTTTTGTTTGGTTTATCAGAGATTAGATGGCGATATGTGCCTGGGTTCATCTCTAGGTTCTGTTCTCCTTTTCATTCCATACATCTATGTCTCTATATTTTTGTGCCAGTACCATGTGATCACTGTGTGGCCGTGGTATAACCTCAAGTCTGGTAACATGATGCTTCCAGATTTGTTTTTATTTCCTAAAACTGTATTAGCTATACTGATTTTTTTCTCCTTCCATATGAAATGAAGTACCTTTTTAAAGTTCTTCAAAGTATGACAATGGTGCCTTGATGGGGATCACATTAAATCAGTAAATCTCTTTGGGTAGTATGGAAAGTTTAACTATGTTGATTCTTCCCAGTCATGAGCATGATATATTCTTCCACTTGTTAATGTCTTTTTCTATTTCTTTTCTCAGGATTTCTTAGTTCTCTTTAGTGAGATCCTTCACATCCTTTGTTAAATATATTCTCAGGTATTTCATTTACTTTGGAGCTACTGTGATGGGTATTGTGTCTTTAATGGACTCTCAGTTTGACTGTTATTGGTATATATGAAGGCTACTGATTTGTGGAAATTGATTTTGTATCCTGAGATGTTACTGTATTTCTTAATCACCTCTAAGAGCTTTGTAGTTGAGTACCTAAGGTTTTCCAGGCTTAAGATCACGTCATCTGCAAGGAGCGAGAGTTTGACCTCCTCTGTCCCCCTTGGGATACCCTGATTTCCTTCTATTGCCTGATAGTATCGGCTAGAACTTTCAGAACTATGTTGAATAGTAGTGGCAATACAGTGTCCAGTTACTGTACTGGACATCTTTGCTTAATTCCAGTTCTAAGTAGAAAAGCTTTCAGTTTTACTCCATTCAGTATGATATTAGCTGTGGGTTTGTTGTAGATGGCTTCAATCTGTTTAAGAAATGTCCCACCTATGCCTATTTTCTTAAGTGTTCTTGGTAGAAAAGGATGTTGGATTGTGTCAAATTTATTTTCTGCATCAATTGAGAGAATTATATGGTGTTTGTTTTTAATTTTAATTTATGTGGTTCATTACATCTATGGATTTATGTATGTTGAACCAAACTTGCATGCCTGGGATAAAACCTACTTGAGCATGTTGCATTATTATTTTTTTTAATTTCTCAAATAAATCAATTTCACTTTTAAGATCACAACCCCCCCCTAAAAAACACCATTCCAAGTTGCTGAATGTCCTGAACTTTCTACTATCTGACCAAATTTTAATGATAAAGGTTAACCTTTATGAACAAATGGATAACAGCACAGTTGCAAACTACCAACATGTTATGTTTTATCACAATTCGGTAGTTCCCAGGGACTCTGTTTGGAGTGGAAGAAACTGAATGAGCATGAGTATCAAAGGATGATAGCTAGTGTTAATTTGCTCTTTGTATCTTCCGCTTTGAGTGTTTCAGACTCAGAACTTGCAGATCACAGAATAATTCCAAATCAGCAGCCCATTTTCCTCCAAACTCCAGAACATCCTTTTCAAGATGTTCCAGGGCCTGAACATCCTTCTCAAGAACGCTCAACTCTTGCAGAACAAAATTTTGAAACTTCTCTACTTTATTTAGTCTGCATAAATGTATCTGGTTTAAAAGTTTTAATAGGCAATTGGGTGCTTTCTTTGCATTTTCCAAATAAAGTGGACTCCTTCTGTACCTAACTTTGTATTTTCTCTCTAGTTCCCTAGTGAAATTTTCAAAGGTTGTGAGAATGGCAAACTCATTCAAATTCTCTAGGACTTCTCAGGATGGAGTGAACATGCCTGCCAAGTCTGTTTCTTCTGTCACTGAGGAAAGGGACCCTGGAGTACCATCATCTTCCAATCTTGATTGTTTTCACTTAGCAAAACTACCTTCTGGTATATCTCTATCTTCTAAGTTTTGCAGCTTATGTTTGAGGCTAGTACTTTTTGTTAATGACTCTTGGTTCATGATCTTAGGTACTCTTGCTTCATCCTCTGAGTACTCCACAGGAGACAGCTCAGTTGGTGGGTGAGGACCTTGAAGCTCTGTTTTTTGGGCAGAATCTTCAAGAGAAAAATTTTGTACAGTTGGTGCTATTTCAGTACTTGATATAGGTCTGTTCAACATTTCTAATTCTTTCTGGATAAGTCTATTAGTGTGCTTCCAAGTATTGGTCAACTTTTTCAGATTTTCGTATTTCTGAGAATAGAGTTTATGTAGTATTCATTAAGAATTTTTTGAATTTCTGAGGTGTCTGTTGTTATTTTGTCTTTGTCATTTCTGATTGATGAATTAGGGATAAAATTAGGGATTTTAATTTTCTATTTCT
>CAUYRH010136471.1:0-25342 GCA_963574655.1 Perodicticus potto | reverse complement strand
GTACCCTTGTAAGATACACCGTAGATGTGATCCCACAAATTACCCTCCCGCCACCCATCCTGCCCCCTCCCCTCCCTAATCCCCTTTCCCTATATTCTTGGGCTATAATTGGGTTATAGCCTTCATATGAAAGCTATAACTTGGTTTCATAGTAGGGCTGAGTACATTGGATACTTTTTTCTTCCAGTCTTGAGATACTTTGCTAAGAAGAATATGTTCCAGCTCCACCCATGTAAACATGAAAGAGGTAAAATCTCCATCTTTTTTAAAGGCTGCATAATATTCCATGGTGTACATATACCACAATTTATTAATCCATTCATGGGTCGATGGGCACTTGGGCTTCTTCCATGACTTAGCAATTATGAATTGTGCTGCAATAAACATTCTGGTACCTTTTAACCATTAAAGCATACTACCTATAGTAGAGAACTTTTAAAATCTGATAAAGGATATTCACCAAAACCAGAAAACATAGTACCCAGGGCAAAACACTGGAAGAATTTCCTTGAAAACAAGGGACAGGGATGTTTATCATTACCATTTATATTCAACTATGTCCAGGGAGCCATAGCTCACACAATAAAAAAGAAAATTAAACAAAAGGATGAAACATAATTTCATTATTCCCAGAAAACATGACTTTGTATGTACAATACCTAAGATACTACAGATAAATTAAAAGCAATATAAAAATATCAAATGCATATATATGCATATATATATATATATATACACGTCTATATCTATATCTATATATGTATAAACCTTTATAACAAAAATTATAAAACTAAGTAAATGGAAAAATAAAATCATGGTCATAGAAAAACAAATACATCAAATTTCAACTCTCTCCATAATCTATCCTTCCATTCTCCTCACTTGAAGAATTTTCAATATCTGAATATTTGTTATAATACATAGTATTTAAACACAGGAGTCACTATTCAAATTTTAAAAACTACCAAGAATTTGAATGAGTGATATGAATCTGGGAGAGACTGTCCAGTCTACTCAGCAGTTGTGTATCAGCTATTTTCCTGAAAGATCATATTCTGTGCCCACATTCTATAACTGCAAGCAAAGGGAACATAAAGCCATGAATTTGAGACTTTTTTCATTTCCCTGCTTAATCTAAG
Source organism: Perodicticus potto (assembly GCA_963574655.1). Classification (NCBI taxonomy): domain Eukaryota; kingdom Metazoa; phylum Chordata; class Mammalia; order Primates; family Lorisidae; genus Perodicticus; species Perodicticus potto. The sequence goes on along the minus strand of CAUYRH010136471.1, from coordinate 24,203 downwards.
GCTTCAAACAATGGCTCACGTCATCTACTTCTGGAGCCTTAGGAACTAGCAACAGAAAACTGTCCACCACTTCTTTGATCTAGATTCCTTACCCGCTTTTTTTTGGTAGAGACAGAGTCTCACTTTATCGCCCTTGGTAGGGCGTTGTGGCGGGCACCTGTAGTCCCAGCAACTTGGAAGGCTGAGGCAAGAGGATCGCTTAAGCCCAAGAGTTGGAGGTTGCTATGAGCTGTGACACTGCGGAACTCTACCCAGGGCGACATAGTGAGACTCTGTCTCAAAAGAAAAAAAAAAAAGCTGCCTGAATTAGCATGGATAAATCTCATAAATGTTAGATGGAAAAAAGGGCAAAGGATACATTTGCTATATCACTATGATACAAAGTTTTAAAAATAATACATATAAAACAATAGTGCCTATTAGTGTTCAACTTTTAATATCATTGCTTACTTTTTGTGTGGTACACCAGGACTAAGGAACATGGCTAGTGGTTAAAGCTACTGCTACAAAGTTTGAGAGGATTATCATCTGATACATTTGTAAGTCATTTGTGATATCCAAGTTGAAATGCTCAGATATACAGTGTTTAGGAATATGTAGATAGGTAGTAAAAGTAAAAAGGAAATGTATAAATAACCATCAAATTTAGGGTCATGGTTATTCTTGAGGTGAGTAAAGGCTATTCACGGAAGAATATAAAGGGACTTTGAACTGTATTGCAATAGTGTTTCTTAAGGCCGGACACAGTGACTCATGCCTGTAATCCTAGCACTTGGGAGGCCGAGGTGGGTGGATTGCCGGAGCTCACGGGTTCGAGACCAGCCTCAGCCAGAGGAAGATCTCATCTTGAAAAATAGCCAGGCACCATGGTGCCGGCCACATGCACCGAGGCTGGCAGGTTTGAACATGGCCCAGGCCAGCATAAACAATAATGACAATTACAACAACAACAAAATAGTTGGGCCTTGTGGCGGGTACCTGTAGTCCCAGCTACTTGGGCAGCTGAGGCAAGAGAATCGCTTAAGCCCAAGAGTTGGAGGTTGCTGTGAGCTGTGACGCCACAGCACTCTACCAAGGATAACACAGTGAGACTCTGTCTCAAAAAGACAAAAAAGTGTTTCTTAAATTCAGTAATAACATAAATGTTTACTACATTACTTCCATATAAATTTCACATATATTTATATAAATTCATATGTAATTTTTTAATAAAAGAAAAGAATGGAAAGTAAAGGGAATATAGCAAATATATGCTACTTTCTCAAGCCTAGCAGGAGAGGTGAAAAAGACAGAAGCTACTGAAGAAAACAGGCTGCTAGGTCGGTGAAGGGACTTTTTTTTTAAGGTTATAGAAAAGGAGGTAGTGGGAAGGAGAGACTCAGAATCCCGAGCATGGGGATAACTAATGGAACACTGTCCCAAAAGAGGGAGGAAATTATAAGATCCAGAGGACAAATATATAGCGTTAAATGAGAAAAGGCTCATCTCTCTTTTTTTTTTTTTTTTGAGACAGAGTCTCACTCTGGTACCCTGATCAGAGTTCCCTAGCGTCATAGTTCAGAGCAATTTCAAGCGCCTACCCTCAAGCAATCATTGGCCTCAGTTTTTCTATTTTTTAGTAGAGAAGGGGGAGGGTCTTGCTCTTGCTCAGGCTCTTGAACTCCTGAGCTCAAGCAATCTACCTGCCTTGGCCTCCCAGACGGCCAGGATTAGAGGTGTGAGCCACCACACCTGGCCTCATCTCTTTCTTAACACATATAGAAAAGCTGGATTTTTTTTATTATATAAAGTACAATAAATTTACTTGTGAAGTGGAAGAAAAGGTCAGTGTCTGAGAATAAGGAAATAATACTAAATAAGGAATTTTTAATTTTCTTTCTTATTTTTTTTTTTTTTTGCAGTCTTAGCTGGGGCCAGGCTCGAACCTGCCACCCCTGGTATATGGGGTCGGTGCCCTATTCCTTGAGCCACAGGTGCCGCCCTAAATAAGGAATTTTTAAAAGGGTTGATAAATAAAATAAAGTCATTGAAATACTAATAAAGAACAAAATCAGAATTTTTAGTTCAGGGAGGCACATCTATGGAGAACTATGTGGGGCTACGCACTGCACCAATTTTCTCTGGACAGTAGTTTGTATAATGTGCTCACAGCTCTAGTCATTCTGCCAGAGGTGGAAGAGACTCTTTGGGAAAAAACAGAAAGGGAGAAGGGGCTGAACTAGTAGCACTCGAGGTACACTACCTCACTTTAACGCCACTTTCTCCTATGTTATATATACGGCTCCCTGAAAATAATTCATTTGAAGAAGAATAATTCATTTCTACAACTAAATCACTGGTCTAAAATTTTACTCTAAAATAACTCTGAATAGACACAAAATCAAATAATTTCTGCTTCTCATGGAAATGCACATACTATTAGGCAATTGGCCTACATTGTTAAAGACAGTCCAATAGGGTATCGTGCCTGTGGCTCAAGGAGTAGGGCACCAGCCCCCCATATACCTGGGGTGGCAGGGGACAGGTTCGAGCCCAGCCCCAGCCAAAACTGCAAAAAAAAATGACAGTCCAATGAAACTACTGTCCTATTTATAGTAAAGGTACTGTTAAAGATGTCAATCAATAGTGTCCTCTTTATAAGAACTCAAGGGATCTCTCTGATCTTGATATCAGGCCAAATGATACTTCCCATGTGCAATTAGTTTGTTTTTACCTTAGAGAAACTGTAAATCAGAGAACTGGTCTTGTTGCCCAATATGAACTGGTTTCTAGAAAACCTAATGCCAAGTCTGCAGTCACATCTAGCAAATGAACAAGACCAAATATAATCTTTAAAATTTAAAATCTCTCCCCTAGTTTCTTTTTCTTCCCCCCCCCCCAGTTTCAATATATCCTTCTCACCTTTGTTTAACTTCCACTTGAATTTTCTCAAGACCAAACTGCCACTCCCCAACGAAGAAACATAAGGCAGAATGCAGTGGCCTTGGGTGAGAGGGGAGAAAGACGACGACCAAGCACTGACAAAGCGACCAAGCACTGACAAAGCCCCGTCTGAGGGCGAGGTCAGAGGACGTGCCTAAGACACGGGCTAAGTAAGAACTGAGAACCAGCTCTAGTCACAACCATGAAACTAATGACCAAAGAGACTGACAACTAAATGCAATACCTAACCCAACTGGATTATGTATTAAGAGGGGGAAATATCACAATGAATATTTTTAGACTAATAGATAAAATAGAAGTATTTCATCAAATATAGAAAATTGGAACTGGAATATAAACTGGAATACTGTCTTAACTATCCTTCAGTTATGTAAGACAATATTTATTCTATCCGGGGAAACACACACTGAGACATTTAGGGGTAAAGGGCCACGATGTTACTTACTGTCAAATAGTTCAGGAAAAAATGTATACATCGTATGTTTTTTGTTTGTTTTTTTTTTTGGAGACAGAGCCTCAAGCTGTCACCCTGGATAGAGGGCCGTGGCATCACAGCTTGCAGCAACCTCCAATTCCTGAGCTCAAGTGAGTCTCCTGCCTCCGCCTCCCAAGTAGCTGGGACTACAGGCGCCCATCACAACGCCCGGCCATTTTTTGGTTGCAGCCGTCATTGTTGTTTCAATGGACCCGGGCTGGATTCGAACCCGCCAGCTCAGGTGTAAGTGGCTGGCGCCTTAGCCCATTAAGCCACAGGCGCCGAGCCACATCGTATGTTTTTTAAGAGATGGGATCTTGTTACGTTGCCCAGGCTGGAGTGCAGAGGTTGTTCACTGGTGCCATCATTGCAGACTACAGCCTTGAATTCCTAGCCTCAAGCAATGCTCCTATCCTCAGCCTCCCAAGTAACTGGAATCACAGGCATATGCCATTATGCCTGGCATTAATTTTCAACTTTTTGTAAGCTTGAAATTATTTACAAACAAAAATCCAATAAAAAATAAAGAGTAAAGTCTTTGTTATAATGGTAAGCTGTGGATTGACCAATGGTTCTCATCACTGGGTCTGAATTCTTGCAGGCAGTGAGAATCCATAAACATAATAGGAATTATTCTATAATCTTTTGTATGCGTGGGTAAATTATTGTGAGCAGCAAAAAAGGCACTTAAAAGTATAACTAAATTCACAGCATCTTTTGAGTTTATATATTTTCTCAAGTAACTGGTCATAAAAGTCAAAACTTACTTTGTGAGGAAAACAAAATTTGACATTATGTCTCCCCTTACTTAAAGAAGTAGGGAACTTTTTATTACTTTATCAGAAAGAACAGTGGTAATACTTCTCATAGCTATTACGAAATGGGAAAACACCAAAACAGGATTTTCAAATAATTATATAATGTTGAAAGGGAAGTGAATGGAAAAGTAAATCAAGCTATAAAATATTCAAGAGGCTTCAGTGGTACAGAAAACAGACCCAAATTAAATAAGGATAAATTAAAATACTGTGTTCATCTTTAAAAACAAAGAAATACTACATTATTACCAGACAAAGGAGATGTGGTTTAATAGCAGGCAATTCAAGTGGGGGGAGGGGGAAATTTTGGATGGCCACAGTGTAAGTCTTGCCAATAGTGGAACACAGCTGCCAAAAACCTAATGCAATACTAAGTAGCATTAATTAAGATATTATTTAGGGAGATGACAATCCAACTGTGCAGGAATAGGAGCACATGTGAAGTGATACATTCATTTCTGGGCCTCAGAACTCCTGTTTATGGCCCCGAAGGAATAGCCTGTATCATACTAATCCTCCTGCCCAGAACAACTGTAAAACCTGATTAAAATACAGATAGCAACTGTTTAAGTACACTGGCGATCAACCCAGACAGGCAGCATTTGAGAAGCCACAATTCTGCAGATCTCGGCTGAGATGAGCCCAGCCCACGCCTCCCGTTTTTCCCTTGGGGCATTTGCAGATTCCCCCACAGGGATAAAAGCCAATCAGAAATCAGGCACTTTTGGATAGAAACCTGCGGTCTTACTGGTTAAGAAAACACAGAAAAGTATTTTGGGCTGTCACACCAGTTGGAAGTGAAAATAAAATTCCAGACAGAAAGAGTCACGGAGGGAAAACCACAGACTCTGCACATAAACTCCGCACGAGACTGTGGCGAGCCTCTGCATTCGGCAGGTATGAGGTAGACGCGTAGCTGCCTGGCTAAGACTAAACACAGAACAGAGGAGACAGTTTGGAGGTTTAGTTCAGTCAATTTAGCTGCCTGCTAAACAAAAACTATTCTTACTAGGAATATAACAGAATCCATAATCTCTACAACATGTTATTCCATGTCTCTACAATATATTCCAAAAGTATTGGACAACCAGTGGTTCACAAAATATGGTTTAGATAGAGCCCTAAGATCCTTTCAGGTGCTCTGCAAGATCAAAACTATTTTCACAGCAATACTGAGATGTCATTTGCCCTTTTTACTCTCTGTGTACAGGGCAGTTTTCCAGAGGCTACATGACTTTTGAGGAAACCATCACTGATGGCTAATCAAATGCACACATCTGGATTTTACATTTCCTAAAATTTTTAGGGTAGAAGAATTTAGGTATAAATATGTGTGTGCACAGAGATTCGATTAATTTGCTCTCAGTACAGCAGTTTGGGCTCTATCATTTCTATAACCTTATTGTTCAATAAACTGATATTTGAAATCACAAGGAGCCCTTGTGCCTGCAAACAAATGCATCAAAAAGCATATTTTGTCTTATAGGGCAATGTAACATTTTATACATTTGAAAAACATCTATATACTTTTAAATTTCCCTAAAACTATTATTTTAGATTTTTATAGTATTTATGCTAAAATAAAGAAGACTTACTTTCTCAACCCATGGCTGCAACATATCTAAAGACGTTAGAAAAACTGAAAACAGAGATATCTAAATTAAGGAAAAGAGAAATCTACTCTAAAAAATACTGTGTAAAAAAAAAAAAAAATACTGGGCAGCACCTATGGCTCAAAGGAGTAGGTCGCCGGCCCCATATGCTGGAGGCTGCGGGTTCAAACCCAGCCCTGGCCAAAAACCGCAAAAATACTGTGTAAAGTTATAAAATATGAACTGAAATTATCTCTTGGCTGTATAGATGTTAATAATTTACCTTACTCTATCTTATTCAAGGGAAATTATGGCCATTTTTAAAACATTCAGAGTTCAGAGAAAACTAAATTGGATTTTATTTTATCATAGATACAATCAGTTTAAAAGCCAGAAGCTATTTCAGTTTTTCAAACTAGGAAAAAAAATGCCATTGAAGCATCCTAAGTTAACATATTTCACTGGCTCGAGAGAGACTAGTAAAGGTGTTCTTGCTGAACGTATACTAGATGAAAATCAGCAAAAGAAACTAAGGCACTGCCACATTCCAATGGTACAGTAACATGCTGAATAAAAGATTTAGCTGTAAACGTGAATACTAAGTTAACATTTATCATCTCCGAAACTGTACTTCTGCATAACAGACACATCTATAAACATGGGTGGATTTCCTGCTTTACTTGTGTTTGTCAATATCAACACCAACTAAGAATTCTCTCCTGTGAATGCTTGGCAACAAACACAAGTAGTTTGAAATGCTCAAAGTGTTATATAACTTTTTTGCATCTCAAGTTTTATCCTGGAAAAATTGAACTGACATTTGCACTGATGATATGAAAATGGAAGTGGATAAACGGTTGCTCCCTGAGCACGAGTCAAGTCAGTGGCACCAAACTGTACTACTAGTCACTGCATTTTTCATGGTCACACATTCACAGTTAAAAAAGAAAAAATAGGCTCGGCACCTGTGGCTCAACGGGCTAAGGTGCCAGCCATGTATGTACACCTGAGCTGGAGGGTTTGAATCCAGCCCGGGTCCGCCAAACAACAATGAGAGCTGCAACCAAAAACTGGCTGGGCATTGTGGCGGGCACCTGTAGTCCCAGCTACTTGGGAGGCGGAGGCAGGAGACTCGCTTCAGCCCAGGAATTGGAGGTTGCTGTGAGCTGTGATACCATAGCACTCTATCCAAGGTGACAGCTTGAGGCTCTGTCTCAAAAAGAAAAAAAATAAAGCCAGTTTCAAGTCAGAATGTCCATGATGGGGCGGCACCTGTGGCTCATCAAATAGGGTGCCGGCCCCATATACCAAAGGTGATGGGTTCAAACCCGGCCTTGGCCGAACTGCAAAAACCAGAAAAATACTGGGCGTTGTGGCCGGCGCCTATAGTCCCAGCTACTCGGAGGCTGAAGCAAGAGAATCGCCTAAGCCCAGGAGTTGGAGGTTGTTGTGAACTATGTGATGCCACGGCACTCTACCAAGGGCGATAAAGTGAGACTCTGTCTCTACAAAAAAAAAAAAAAAAAGTCCATGATGAAACAGTAAGAATTATTAATTTTATATTAACTCCTGACCTTGGAGTACACATTTCTTTAATGTACTGAATGACAAATTACAAAATTTGCAGAAACACTTCCACTGTATACCAAAGCACATGGGTCGCTGTGAAGAAAAGGATTTGTGTGATAGTTTGAGTTACAAGCTGAATCAGCCATGTTTTTCATAAAACACAATTTTTATTTCAAACTGGCAGACATTTGCATCTTGGGCAGATATTTTATTGAAAACAAAGTGATCTTGTCAACTCTTAGAAAACAACTGAGAGTATTTGTTGTCAAGAATAAAATTTGGGCTTTTAAGTGAAAATCAGAATTCTAGAAAACTTGTTATTCATGACTATCGGCTTTGAAGACTCTTCTAATATGAGTGACAATATGGTCATGTGCCACACAACAACACTTGGGTCAACAATGAACTGAGTAATGAGAGTGGGCTCATAAGATTATAAAGGAGCTGATAAATTCCTATTGCCTAATGACACTGGCCATTCTAATGTTGTCACACAGATATTTACCACTGTGTTATAACGGCCACCAGTATTCAGTACAGTAACACGTGATACAGGCTTAACTAGGAGCAACAGGCTGCCCCATACGGCCTCGGTGTGTACACGGAGCTTCGTGTAATCACCCTCCACGATGTTCGTGCAATGATGATATTGCCTGATGACGCTTTTCTCAGAATATATACCCATTGTTAAGGGATACATGACTGTATTAATGAATGTGATTTTGATACTAGTAAATGTGTCAACATTTGGAAGATCTGCATAACTCAGTAAACCATTATTTTCTAAATCAGCAGTTCTCAACCTATGGGTTGCAACCCACAGGAACTGTATTAAAGGGCCACGGTACTAGGAAGGTTGAGAACCACTGTTTTAAATGAACAATGTATAATGTCACAAAACGGTAAATGATCCATCAAAGTACAATACAGACCAGGAATTTTAATGTGAGAGTATGAAAAGTTCATTGATTTGATTTCAGATTCCACATTGAGAATAATCTTTAAGAAAATACTACACGTCAAGTTTTAGTATAGTGTAAAAGAGGAATATTCACAATTATCTTAAAAGGCTACTAAAATTATCTATTGGAAAGATAATCCTTTCCAATTATCTATCTGTGTTATGCTGGATTTTCTTCATATGCTTCAAACAAACCAACATAAAAAACACACTTAAAGCAGAAATGAGAATTTAGCAGTCTTCAATTAAGCCAGCTATGAAGTCAAAGTTATAAATTTTCTATTTTATACTTCTACTATTCTCATTAATTTTTACTTTTGTTTTGAAAGACATAGACATCTTCCTAAAATGTTACTTATATAACAATGGTTTTTTTATTGTTATTTTCAAATGAATTACCAAATATTTTAAATTTTTCTCAGTTTTAATTTCTAATATAATAAATATCAATCTCAACAAAAGTTCTTTGAGGAGGACCTAATAATTTTTCAAAGTAAGGGAAACAGGAAAATGTGAAAATAAAAACAGACTAACTCTGAAATAATCTGATTTTGGAATGAATACACAAGGATTTTAAAACAGCTGCTACACCTATGGTCAAGGATGTAAAGGAAAATATATCTGTAATATCATATACATAATATGAAATCTTACCAGACTAAGAAAAGTCCTAAAAACCACCAAATCCAATTCTAAGACTGAAAAATACAAAGCCTGAAATAAGAAGGTCCCTAGATAGGCTTAACAGAGTAATAGAAATCACAAAAGAGTCCGTGACCTTGAGAAACAGACCAAAAGAAGTTACCTTAATCTGACGAACAAAGAAAAAAGGAGAAAAATAACTTCAGTGACCTGTGGAAAAATATGTAAACATCTAAATTATGTGTAACTGGAATTCCAGAATAAAAGTAGAGAAAAAAAATTAGACAGAAAAATCATATAAAACTTCCCAAGTGTGGTAAAATGCGTAAGTTTCCAGACTTAAGGAGCTCACTGTCCCAAGCAATGCAAAGAAAAACATACCCCTAGGTGTATCATAATCAAACTTCTAAAAACTTAATGAAAAAAAAAGAAATCTTGATACCCTTAATAATTCCCCAACAATAAAAAAAAATCTTGAAAGCAACAATAAAAAAATACATATAGAGGAACGATACAAGTGATGGCAGAGTTCTCATTAGAAACAAGGAGTCCAGAAGACAACAAAACAGCAAGTTCAAAGTGCTAGGGAGAAATCTACCTGACGTTCTAAACCTAGAAGAATCTTGCAAGAATGAAGGTGTAATAAAGATATTTTAAGATTGATAAAAACAGAATTCATTACCATTCTATCAGCATTACAAAATATAAAGGAAGTTCTTCAGACTTCAAGAAATGATGTAAGAAAGAAACTCAAATCTTCAGATGGGATGAAGAATACCAGAAGTGGTAAATAGGTTATAAAAGAGCATTTTTTTCTTGTATCTTACTTTCTTAAAATACCTATGAATGTTTACGATAAAGATTATATACTCTGGAAGACTGAGTTAAGTGGATCGCCTGAGGTCAGGAGTTTAAGACCAGCCTGAGCAAGAACAAGACCCCGTCTTTACTAAAAACAGAAGAACTAGATGGGTGTTATCATGGGCACCTGTAGTCCCAGCTACTTGGGAGATTGAAGTGGGAGGATCACGTGAGCCCAAATGTCTGAGGTTGCTGTGAGCTGTGACGCCACGTACTCTACCAAGGGTGACAGTGAGACTCAGTCTCAAAAAAAAAAGATAACATGGATGACTAGCAAAGCATGAAGGCGAGAGATAAATGGAACCACGACCGACCTTTGAACCACACAGGTTTGAAATGCACAGGCCCACTTACGTGCAGATTTTCCTCTGCCTCTGCCACCCCAGGACAGAAGACCAACCTCTCTGCTTCCTCCTCCTCCTCAGCCTCCTCACAGAGAGACAGTGGGATGAAGACCTTTATGATGATCCACTTCTACTTCATGAACTGTAGTGTATTTTTCTCTTCCTTATGATTTTCTTAATAACATTTTTGTCTAGCTTACATTATTATAAGAATACAGTACAAAATACATACAACTTACAAAACTTTGTTAATCAACTGTTTACTGTTATTGGTAAGATTTTTGGTCTACTATAGAAATCAGTAGTTAAGTTTTGGGGAAGTCAAAAGGTACATGAATTTTCAACTATGTGTGAGATAAACACCCCTAAACCTCATGTTGTTCAAGAATCAAGAGAATATGGTTCCAAGGTTTTTAATTTACATGAAAAAGCACAAGATTAACTCTGTTGACTGTGAAAAAAGTTCTCTGTTGACTGTGAAAAAAGTTAACTATGTATATTGTAGTCCCAATAAAAGTCAATTAAAAAAGAATGCAAAGAGAACTAAAAATCCAATAAGGAAGTTAAAAATATTCAGTTAGTCCAAACTAAGGCAGAAAGGAGAAGTGGAGAAACAAAATAAACAAACAAACACAGATGGGATAAACAAGATACAAACAGCAAATAGTAGAACTAAATCCAATCACAATAATTATGAACTATTTTCATTTCCAGACAAGATGTAGTAAAAGGAACTATATGCATCTTCCTGGCTGAAACAACTGAAAAACTGAACAAAACTGAAGCAGCAATGGCTTTCTGAGGTTGGACATCAGGTAGCACAGATCCCAAAAGACAAAGTACAAACAAGGAAAGCCCTGGGTTTGCCCCAGCCTACCACCTGATTGGATTTCCAAGACAGAACAAAGAGGGGAACCCGAGCAGAACCTGGTGGTGCTCTCTTCAAGTTCAGCAGATGAAGGTGAGAAGTCTGAAAGGCCAAGGTGGCTAGAGTTACCTCGAGAGGAGACAGTTCTTCTAAAAGGGAGCTTAGAGAGAAATATCCCCATGAAGGACTTATTAGTACATGTGTCTAAGTAAAATGTCCAAGGCCAGGGAAAGGACCACCAAAGAGAATAAAGTGAACAATCCCAAGGGCTCACATGACCCAAAAGTCGGTGATATTCCCACCAATCAGAGTGGAAAATCTTGTAATTCGTGGGATATTACTCAAAAGGGTACTAAAGTAGCAGGGAAATGTTAGCCCTAGATAAAAGGCTTGCTGCTCTGTTTCCACATAACAAAGTTTAAAAGCAAAGTCTGAGGGCGGTGCCTGCGGCTCAGCGAGTAGGGAGCCAGCACCATATACTGAGGGTGGCAGGTTCAAATCCGGCCCCGGCCAAACTGCAACAATAACAACAAAATAAAAAAAATAAATAAATAAAAGCAAAGTCTGAAAGATTCAACTGTTTCTAAGTTAACTTCCATTCTATCCCAGAACAAAGCTCAAGAATACAAAAAATATCCAGCATCCAGCAAGGTAGAATTTGCAACATCTGCCCTCCAGTAAAAAATTACCCAGGCATAAATAGATGTGGTAAAATATGATCCACAAAAAGAAAATCAAATCAACATCAATCCCAAAATGACAAAAATGAAAGAATTAGCAAAGAGGGCTATTAACTTATGCTCAAAGGGCTCAAGTACAACTTGAACTGTACCTAAGAAATGCAAACAATGTAACCTAATCATTTGTACCTTCATAGTAACTTGAAATTTAAAAAACGTTTATAATTATATTTCAGATGTTCAACAAAGGAATAAAAAGATTTAAAATGTTAGGTCAAAAGTGAAAGATAGGCTTGGTGCCCGTTGCTCAGTGGTTAGGGCACCAGCCACATACACCGAGGCAGGCGGGTTCCAACCTGGCCCAGGCCTGCTAAATAATGACAACAGCAACAAAAAATATCCAGGCCTTGTGGTGGGTACAAGAGAATCACTTAAGCCCAAGAGTTTGAGGTTGCTGTGGGCTGTAATGCCATGGCACTCTACTGAGGGCAACATAGTGAGACTCTGTCTCAAAAAAAAAAGTGAAAGATATACAATGACCCAAATTGAACTTCTAGAGATTAAAAACTACAATACCAGAGACAAAAATATACTGGATGGAATTAATTGTAGATTAGACACTGCAGAAAAAAAGATAAGTTGGCTTGAAGATAATGGCAAAAGAAACTATCCAAAATGAAAACACAGAGAGGAAAAAAAGAAAACCCAAGATAAAAAGGGACAGAGCAATGGTGGGCCACAGAACAACTTTAGGAGACCTAACATATGTGTAATTGGAATAGAAAAACTACTTCACAGAATAATAGCCAAAATGAAAACCATAAACTCACAGATCTAAGAAGCTCAACAAATTCCCAAGAACAGGAAATATGAAGAAAACTCTATCAAGGCATACCACAATCCAATTGCTTAAAGAGTGCTTAAGGAGTGCTTAAGAGAAATACTTTTTTTTTTTTTTTTTAACTTTTTTTGAGACAGAGTCTCAACCTGTTACCCTCCATACAGATAGAATGTCAGGGTGTCATAGCTCACAGCAACCTCCAACTCTGGCTCAAGCAATCCTCTTGCCTCAGTTTTTCTATTTTTAGTAGAGATGGAGTCTCGTTTTTGCTCAGACTGGTCTTGAACTTGTAAGCTCAAGCAATCCACCCACCTCAGCCTCCCAGAGTGCTAGGATTACAGGTGTGAGACACCACACCAGCTGAAATTCTTTTTTTTCTTTTTTTTTTTTTTGTTTTTTTGAAATGGAGTCTCACTCTGGTGCCCAAGCTAGAGTGCCATGACATTAGCCTAACTCAGAGCAACCTCAAACTCCTGGGGTCAAGAGATCCTCTTGCCTCAGCCTCGTAAGTAAATGGAACTACAGGCACCTGCCACAATACCTGGCCATTTTTTTCTATTTTTAGTAAAGATGGAGTCTTGCTCTTGCTCAGGCTAGTCTTGAACACCTAAGCTCAAGGGTCCTTCCTCCCCAGCCTCCCTGAGTGCCAGAATTACAGGTATGAGCCACTGTGCCTGGCCAAGAGAAATTCTTAAAAGCAGTCAGAGAAAAATAAATATGAACTAAAAGCTCTAATAAAAAATGAGATCTTATCAGAATGTACTGAAAAATAATACTCAACTGTATGCTACCTAAAGAAATACATTTTAAGTAAAAAGAGATACAGTGAAAAAAAAGGATATACCATAAAAGCAGTGACCAAATTAGCCCTCAAGACAACCAGTACTACCAAAGATAAATGGGGATATTACATAAGGATAAAAAAATCAATTTATCAAGGAAACAGAACAACCATGAATGAGTCCCCATTAACAGAGTTTCAGAACACAGTAGAACCTGTATAGCTGACCACCTCCTACACCAACCACCTCCTTAAGGTGACCGAATTTTCGCAGACTGGACATGTACCACACGCACGTTTTCAGTACAGCAGACCTAGTTCCTTATGTTGACCACCTCCACATGGTAACTAGGGTATTACAGTCTCTTGGGTGGTCCTTGAACATCAAGCAGAAACTAATAAAACTCAAGTGAGAAACAAATCCAGGGTTTTTGTTGTTGTTGTTTTGGGGGGAGAGGGGGTTGAGACTAGGTCTTATTATTTCCCAGGCTTCAGTGCAACATTATCATCATAGCTCACTGCAACCTCAGATTCATGGGATCATGCTCCCCACTAGCATGTGCCACTACAGGCATGTGCCACACTGCCCACCTGATTTTTCTATTTTTTGTAGAGATAGGGTCTTGCTCAGGCTGATCTTGAACTCCTGGTCTCAAGCAATCCTCCCACCTCAGCATCTCAAAGTGCAAGGGTTATAAGCATGAGCCACCACATCCAGCCCATGTAGTTTTTAACACCTTCTCCCAGTAACTGACAAAACTACTAGACCATAAAATTCAGTAAGGGCACAAAAAAAGTAGAGAAGGGGTCACCAAACTTTATCTATAAAGGGTTAGACAATAAATATTTTCAGTTATTGGAATAATAGAAAAAACCTGAATGGGGTGTGATAATTAAATGATATTCTGTACCAATATTTTAAAAGTTCAATTGTGGTTATTAGAAGAATATCCTATATAACATATTTGGGGATGATGAGGCATCATTTCAGCAACTTATTCTCAAATAATCTACAAAAGTAAAGGTGTTTGTTCTGTACTACGTTTTCTATAAATTTCAGATTGTTTCTAAAGTTTTAGAACCTTAAAAAAATACACACATACAAATACATGCATATATACACATCCATGTCTAACCCTTGAATTAATGAACCAGAATTCTCAATGGGGAGACTATGTAGCTTGTGTTAAAGTCTTCAAAGCATTTAATGTATTTAATTTCCTTATGAAAAAACTTCAATAGTTTTATATTCATAAGACAAATACTGAATAAAGCTGATTGTGTGACATTTATTTCCAATATAAGAAATGAATAGGCCATTCTGCTATTCTATTTAATAACTAGTTTCCTCTTTAGTCAAAATAAATAAGCCTATCTGCCACTTCAGAGTACATCTCTCAATTTCTGACAGAAGTGTTTGGGTTATTTTGTAAGTCTGCTGATCTTTTACGAATTCAAGTCTGCACATGTCTGCTCATGTAAAATTGGACAACTAAGATTTCCCCCCACCCAAAAAATGCGTGTATTGGCCAGGGGTGGTGGCTATAGTTCCAGCTGGACAACTAAGATTTCCACCAAAAAAAAATATATATATATATGTGCACTGGCCAGTTGTTGTCGCTGTAGTTCTAGCCACTCAGGAGGCTGAGGAAGAAGGATCCCTGGAGGCCAAGAGTTCAAGACCCCAGTGTGCTATGTCCATGCCTGTGACTAGCACTGCAGTCCAACCCCAGAAACACAGCAAGACACCATCTCTTTAAAATAAACAGGTATGTGTGTGCATGTGCACTCCAGACCTAATTAAATGCCACGGAAGGTTCAAGCTCATCTGCTCAATAAATTTGTTCTCACAGCCTGACTAATGTGGTATGACAAGCAAACTGGTCAAATGGTACTGCACCCTAATTTATGAACAGTTTTAATACCTATTTAAGTTTTGAGATCTTCTCATTTAACTTCAAATAAGCTAAATAATGAAAAGTACTACTCATAAGAAGAATGGCAGATATATTGGACTTTCTTAAAATTTCAAGTTTCTGTTCATTCAAAGAAAATAAATAGGAAGACCCAGCATGGGAAAAAATATAGTTCTTAGCTGACAAAGAAATAGGTATGGAGAATATATAAAGAACTCCTACAAAGAGACAATAGAAAGACAACCCAAGTTTTAAATAGGCAAAAGCCTTGAACAGATACTTCAAAACAAATTTCAATGACAAGCCTTAAAAAATTTGACTATAGGCCAGGTGAGTTGGTTCACGCCTATAATCCTAGCACTCTGAGAGGCCCGAAGCAGGTGGATTGCCTGAGTTCAGGAGTTCAGAACCAAGAGCAAGACCCTGTCTCTTCTAAAAATAGAAAAACTAGCCAGGTGTTGTGGCAGGTACCTGTTATCCCAGCTACTTGAGAGAGGGTGAGGCAAGAAAATTGCTTAAGCACAACAGTTTGAAGTTGCTGTGCCCTATGATGTCATGGCACTCTATCCAGGGCAGAAGATTGAAACTCTGTCTACAAACAACAAAAAAAACTGACTAATACAGTATTTCAAAATTAGCAAACATCTTATAAAACAGAACACGGACATACAAAATTTTTTTCTTAATGGACATGACTTAATATTGTTTTGAAACAAAAACACATTTTGTTTTGAAATACATGAAAAACACATTTTCCTCCATATAATAACAGGTTCAAACTGGCTGAAAATCCTATCCACTAAAACCTTATATCACTTAAGAAATGTGGACAGTCATTAGAAATGTTTAGTGACTCAACACTGAAACAAAATTTCCTGCTCTTCTTTTTTAAGTTTTAGATAGGTTTAACTAAAGATTAGTTTAGCATCACTTATCTATATTGACCAGCATTTTCTGAAATTTATGCTACTAGATAAAATATAGAAATAAACTAGGTATTCAGGCAGATATAAGACTGTCATTTCAATTTCAAAAATCTGTGTTCATTAAAATAAGCTCATTGTTCTTACTGATTAACTTTATACTCTTTAAGGTCTTTACAGCAAATAAATGTTATCAGTATGAACTTACAAAAATGAACAATAATAAAACGCTACTTTTGTAGTTTTATATTTGATGCTGTGACATGACTTAATTTTAAAGTGTTCCACTGCTTTAAAATACCTGAAAAATAAGCTGAATTTAAGAACTGCTAAGCATTTTAAGAAGGCTAAGGACTCCACAGACTTTTTGAGGACGCGTTCACCTTGGTAATGGCTCAGGAAAACTGAGTAAGACATAAATCACTGAGATTACTGTTCAGCAAATACACACTGTGCTTATCATGTAGAATTCTGCATAGCATATTTTATAGCAATACTTACTGGTGCTACTATTTTTCCTGTCTGTCCAACTTGCATATCATTGGGAACAAAGCCAGCATCAACAGCAGCACGGGAAGCACCAACTAAGAGGAAAAAAAATTGTCAATTTTTTTCAAGCTTTATTATTCAGTTAGGTGGGATATTCACTAATAACTATGGATGAAGACAGTAAATAATACAGTTGGACATTTACTTTATAAGGCTGGGTTCAGTGGTTTATGCCTGTAATCCCAGCTCTTTGGAAGGCTGAAGTAGGAGATCACTTGTGCCCAAGAGTTTGAGACCAGACTATGCAATACAGTGAGACCCTGTGTCTCCAAAATACTTGTTTTTAATTATCCGGATGTGATTGGTGCATTCTTATAGTCCCACCTATTCAGAAGGCTGAGGCAGAAGGACTGCTTGAGCCCAAGGGTTCAAGGCTGCAGTAAACTGTAATTATGCCTCCACACTCCAGCCTGGGCAACAAGGCAAAGACCCTGTCTCTAAACAAAATGAAAAGGAAACATTTATTTTATAAAAGACTTACTTTTTTAAGAAAGTAAGTCCTGGTTGAGAATCTAAATACTGGGCTTGGCGCCTGTGGCTCAACGGGCTAAGGCACCAGCCACGTACACCTGAGCTGGCGGGTTCGAATCCAGCCCAGGCCCACCAAACAACAATGACGGCTGCAACCAAAAAATGGCTGGGCCTTGTCGCGGGCACCTGTAGTGCCAGTGACTTGGGAGGCAGAGGCAGGAGACTCGCTTGAGCCCAGGAATTGGAGGTTGCTGTGAGTTGTTATGCCACAGCACTCTATCCAGGGTGACAGCTTTAGGCTCTGTCTCAAAAACAAACAAACAAACAGAGAATCTAAATACTAAGTGCCAGTGCACTTTGTACATAAGGCTTTAAGAAGTAATTTCTACTACACTCAAATATTTCCTATTTTAAAATGGGCTGAACTCTTCTACTTGCCTTATCAAAAAGGCATTCATAAAACCTACCCTACAATCTGTTTAGGATGTCATTATATAATGCTTTTTCATGTAATAACTTCACAAAAAAAATTTTTTTTTTGGAGACAGAGTCTCACCCTGTCGTCCTTGGTAGAGTGCTATAATGTCACAGCTCACAGCAACCTCAAACTCTTGGGCTTAGGCAATTCTCCTGCCTCAGCCTCCCAAGTAGCTGGAACCAGGCACCTGCCACAACGTCCAGCCATTTTTGTTGCAGTTTGGCCAGGGTCGAGCTCAAACCTGCCACCCTCAGTAAATGGGGCATACCCACTAAGCCACAGGCGCCGCCCAACTTCACAACTTTTTTTTTTTTTTTGAGACAGAGCCTCAAGCTGTCACCCTGGATAGAGAGCTGTGGCATCACAGCTCACAGCAACCTCCAATTCCTGGGCTGGAGTGAGTCTCCTGCCTCTGCCTCCCAAGTAGCTGGGACTACAGGCACCTGCCATAATGCCCGGCCATTTTTTGGTTGCAGCCGTCATTGTTGCTTGGCAGGCCTGGGCTGGATTCGAACCCGCCAGCTCAAGTGTACATGGCTGGCGCCTTAGCTCGTTGAGCCACAGGCGCTGAGCCCAACTTCACAACTTTTAAAGAAAGGTATTATTACCTCTCATGACCAGACAATGAAAAGAGTTACATAGAACAAGATAAAAGTTTAATCAATATTTGCTGTCTAATTAATAAAGAAATTAAAATTTACTGATTTTTCTATCCTTATTCAGTAGAAGTTAACAAAGAGCCCTCTGCTTGGAAATAAAAGCAACTCTTCCCCAGCAGGAGTCAAGAACGAGCCTCAGGCCTCCTCATCTCCAGCTACAGGGGACAAGAGGGAACCAAGGACAACACAACTTGCTGCCTCTGAACACCTGTAGCCTCACCACTACCTTCTATCTTGAGTCCACCAAGACTAATCACATCTTGCTCTTCACTATGTCAGTAATTACAAGAAGCCCCACACTCAAAAAGGTTACCCTAGACGGCACCTGTGGCTCAGTGAGTAGGGCACCGGCCCCATATACTGAGGATGGCGGCTTCAAATACGGCCCCGGCCAAACTGCAACAAAAAATAGCTGGGCACTGTGGTGGGCGCCTATAGTCCCAGCTACTTAGGAGGCTGAGGCAAGAGAATTGCCTAAGCCCAGAAGCTGGTGGTTGCTGTGAGCTGTGACACCACAGCACTCTACTAAGGGCGACAAAGTGAGACTCTGTCTCTACAAAACAAAACAAAAAGGTTATCCTTCATAATCCATACACTGATCCTACCTGCTCTGTGTGCTCCCGACTCTGCACCCACCTCTCTCTCATTCCTCCTCAGTTCCTGGACCCTTACCCTATGATTTCTGGCACACAGAGACCAATATCGGCAAAACGTGACTAACATTAAGTTTTACTGAACTTAAGTTTAAAACTTTAAGTTTATTAAAACTGAAGTTTTATTAACTTAATAAAACTTATGTTGTCACTGTCTGAAATTAACACAGCTACTCCTGCTTTCTTTTGTTCAGTGTTAGCACGGTATTTCTCTCCCTACCCCATTGACTTTTAATCCATATGAAGTTTTTATATTTACAGTGGGTTTCTTGTAGACAACATATAATTGGGTCTTGTTTTCTCACCCCTTCTGCCAAATCTTTTTTTTTTTTTTTTGAGACAGTCTCACTCTGTCACCCTTGGGTAGAGTGCCATGGTGTCACAGCTCAGAGCAACCTCAAACTCGTGGACTTAAGTACATTGTCTTGCCTCAGCCTCCCGAGTAACTAAGACTATAGGCACCTGCCACAATACCAAGCTATTTTTAGAGACGAGATCTCGCTCTGGCTCAGGCTGGTCTCAAACCTGTGAGCTCAAGCAATCCACCCACCTCAGCCTCCCAGAGTGCTGGGTTTACAGGCCTTAAGCCACTGCACCCGGCCTGCCAATCTCTTAATTGGTGCATTTACACCACTGATGTTCACAGTAATGACTGACACAGTTGGTTAATAGCTACCATATTTGTCAGTTTTTTTTCCTGAGTACCAGAAAACAGTTCTTCACATAATATAACAAAACATCTCTAAACTTTCTATTTGTTTTTTTTAAATTTCAGATTAATATGAGGGTGCAAATGATTAGGTTATATTGTTTACCTTTCTAAGGTAAATAAAGTTCACATTGTAATTGAGCCCTTCACCCAAGGGGGTGTCAACACCCTCACACTGTGCACAATTAGCTGAGATCCTGCTAATTACCCTCCTTTTCTCCTCTTCCCTCCCTACTGTTTTCTATTTGTTGTCCTTATTGTTTGCTCCTATTTTTGTCTTCCAACTGAGCATTTTATATGATTCCATTTTCTCTTTTCTTAGCTATCAGTTGTACTTCTTTTTGTTACTTTTTTTGTTTTTTTGGTGCTTGTCCTACAGTCTGCAATATATATTTACAACTAATCCAAGACCACTTTCAAACACTGTACTACTTCATGACTGGTACTGTACTATATAGTAACAAAATAACCCTAATTTCTACCTCCCATTCCTGCTACTATTGCTACCATTCATTTTACTTATACATAAAATACAATACATACACATAAGTATATGTAGTTGAATACATGGTTGCTATTATTATTTTGAACAAATTTTTTTTTTTTTTTGAGACAGAGCCTCAAGCTGTCACCCTGGATAGAGTGCAGTGGCATCACAGCTCACAGCAACCTCCAATTCCTGGGCTCAAGCGAGTCTCCTGCCTCTGCCTCCCAAGTAGCTAGGACTACAGGCGCCCACCACAACGCCCGGCCATTTTTTGGTTGCAGCCGTCATTGTTGTTTGGCGGGCCCGGGCTGGATTCAAACCCGCCAGCTCAGGTGTACGTGGCTGGTGCCTTAGCCCGTTGAGCCACAGGCGCCGAGCCTATTTTGAACAAATTATTACTTGTTAGATAAATTAAGAATAAGAAAAATGAAACTTATTTTATCCTCACTTATTCCTTCTTTCCAAGCTCTTCCTAACTTTAGGTACATCTGTACTTGACCTGCATCATTTCTTTCTCTCTAAATGAAGTTCTTTTAATATTCATGTAAAATAAGCCTACAACAAATTCCCTCAATTTTTGTTTGTCTGAAAAAGTCTTTATTTCTCTTTCACTTTTAAAGGATAATTTCACAGGGTACAAAATGCAAGGTTGGTAGCTGTTTTCTCTCAACACTTTAAACATTTTGCTCCCTTTTTGCTTGCATGGTTTTTGAAGAGAGGTCACATGTAATTCTCATCTTTGCTCTTCTGTAGGTTAAGGTATTATTTTTCCAATTATCTCAAATTCTTTTTTGTTTTTTTTTTTCCAAAAAACATTTGATTCTTACCAATGCATTTGTTGTTGTTGTTGCAGTTTGGCCGGGACCAAGTTCAAACCTGGCGCCCTCAGTATATGAGGCCGGTGCCCTACCCCCTGAGCACAGGCACCACCCTGCACTTTTCTATTCTGCTTTTTTTTTTTTTTTTATTGTTGGGGATTCATTGAGGGTACACAGAAGCAGGTTACACCAATGCACTTTTAATAACAGCTTCTATCGGGGGATTGGTGTGCTCCCAAATAATGGGCATGAGGTAAAGGTGTATGGCACATCGTTCAGATACTGGACACAACTACAAAACAGATTCTATCTAACAAATTCAAAAATTATGACCTGGTTGTTTGTATCCTTGCAATAACCTCAAATTAAAAAAAAAATAATAATAATAGGTTCAATCTTCCCTATATATGGTTAACTATAATTTTGAAATATCTTTAAAAAAATTTTTTAATATACTTAAGACTAGTTAAATGAAGTAATGGGAATGGAAAAGGAACAAAGGAATCTGTACTACTTGTGATTTTTGTGTGTGTGTGATTTTTTTTTTTTTTTGAGACAGAGCCTCAAGCTGTTGCTCTGGGTAGAGTGTTGTGGCATCACAGCTCACAGCAACCTCCAATTCCTGGGCTCAAGCGAGTCTCCTGCCTCTGCCTCTTAAGTAGCTGGGACTACAGGCGCCCGCCACAACACCCGGACATTTTTCGGTTGCAGCCGTCATTATTGTTCGGCAGGCAGGGGCTGGATTCGAACCCGCCAGCTCAGGTGTACGTGGCTGGCGCCTTAGCCACTTGAACCACTACCTGTGATTGATTAGTTATAAACACCACTGCACTCAGACCAGCCTTAAAATAGTTTTAAATGTGTTTCTATTTGTATGGGAGATTTATATTAGACCACCACAGAAGAAAAACCAGATTATTCCTGAATTTAAAGTAAGCACTAAAGCTGACATTTCACTATTTTAAAAATGAGGGAAAAAAAAAAAAAGACTCCTAAGATTTGGCAAGTGTAAGAGTGCCACGTAGATACCTTAAAAGTGCTAGGAAACCCTATCCTCACTGAATGCTGTGCCACTCACTTACTAGGAGGCCTAAGAAAAACTATTTCAGAGAGACACTGAAAACCACAGAAGGCAAAATAATCTGTGGTCTGGAGTGACTTATACATAAATGAAACAATGAAGAAAAATTTCCGAAAAAAAGTGAACATTTTTCTACCAAGGAAAAGCACTTTACCTGCAGCATGCAGCTGATCTGCCAAGTCATATAACAACTTGAAGTTCTCTCCACTCTTCAAACCCCGACCTCATTTAAAAAGATAAAAAAAAAAAAATTAAGCAAGCACAAACTCCATTCTATAAAAATTTTGCTATTTTGTATACTTGAGTAAATTTTCCTTTTACCTAACAGCCATGTTAAGCACACCACCTCCTCTGTAAGACTTCTGACTTCTAGTATACTTCTCAACTTTTCCTATAAAGCAGTCAACTCTCTATAGTTACTGAACTATTAACTAATGGTATATTAATCTTTAATATCAGATTTCCTCACTAGAATGAAAAACCTTTAATTGCAGGATCTACATCTATCATGGTCACTGCTATTATGTGCAGTATTTAGCAAAACTCTACAGACTGGAGAAGGTGCTCAATATGTATTCTCTGAATGACAGAATGAAGTTGTTATTTGAATGGACGGCATCCCACTCGACTTTAAACTCCTTGAGATTAAGAACATTCTGCCTTTTCAGTTTTGTTTCTCTAGGACTTTGCAAAAGGCCTGTTACAGAACAGATAACCAAAAAACATTTCTTAGAATAAATGAGTCAGATATATTTTTTCAAAATAATAAATTATTTCTTCTCAATGTTACTTGCTGTTTGAAAGCTTAAATATTTTGTTTTATGTTTTACTTGGAAAGATTTTTAAATCATAGCAGTCTTTATTTTTTGAAAAAGTCAATAGGCTACAAAAGGCATTTTATTTATTTTTTAATAAGGAGCATAATATACAAAAGGAAACATGCCTTATGTAATATTAATAGTTTTGATATTAAATGTGAAAAAACGTTCAAAGTTTTATCTATAGAGACCTGGACAACGATGGAAATCCTTCAAAGCAGAATGAAGGGTGGAACTTATATACAAGATAGCCCTGAGATTCCAACCAGTTCTTTCTATAATTCAGAAGCCAACCACACTCTACAGCATAACGTGAAAGTCCATCAATGAGACAACATCAGCAGGCAAAGCTATGCATGTGAGATTTATACTATGCTCCCCCTGGTGTCAGTGACTAGACGTGCAGCAGAAAGCCCAACTGTGTATTATGCTCATAATTTTATTTTCCTGAGTGAGCAAATGGAAATAATATTTGCAACCTCCCAACTTGTTATATTTGAAAAACATCTGCACTCCTCTAAAATAAATACAAATCTTTATTTTTTAAAACAATTAAGTTTACATCATCTTTTAAAAGTAATATTCCACTTACCACCAGATACCACCACTTTGGCACCTGTTAGCTCTGGTCGATCACTTTTTGTTAATTTCTGGTCAAGCCACTCTGATATTCCCACTGATGAAGTGCTTGATGCTGCAGACATTGATATATAATAAAACAATGACTATGATTTTGACTTCTATAACATATTATTAACAGAAACATACAAATACATAATTTCATGAAATTCAAGTTTGTTAATTATTACAAATGTGCTCCTGATCTTGTTATCTTTCTGGAAAGAGTTAAGGAAACTAGATTCTAACCTTTGCCTCATTAGCTATATGATTTTTTACAGGTAATATTCTGAGTCCAACTGTAAAAACTGAGTAACCCTCCTTCTATTAAGTTCAGATAAGAATATATTAAAGTGTAATACCCTCTATACATTTACTATTATATTTTATCATATTGAGTCAAATACTATAATAGGAAAACAGCGATGAAAGTAAAAACCATAAGCCATTATAACATGTTGCTCTTTTTCTTTTTAAGTATTATCATTAGTATTGTTGTCATTATTATTTTTTTTTTTTGAGACAGAGCCTCAAGCTGTCACCCTGGATAGAGTGTGGTGGCATCACAGCTCACAGCAACCTCCAATTCCTGGGCTCAAGTGAGTCTCCTGCCTCTGCCTCCCAAGCAGCTGGGACTACAGGCGACCG